>BGPR01012179.1:0-45883 GCA_013235015.1 Araneus ventricosus
TTTTGGCATATTTATTACTAAAAGAATATTTTAATCGATTCCACGCGCACACAACTCGCGAAATCAGCGACTTATTGCCACCATGCATTTTCCCTAAAACATTTACGTAATATACTAAAAGTAGCTATTATTCCCTTCACTTTGATCTGTCTATCTGTTAAATCCCTACCTGAGAAAAAGCAGGGATTTTCTATTCACTTTTGGCTTAGAACTTAAACGAAGATGTATAATCTCCCATAATAAAGGAAAATTAGTTAATTACTTGGCCTGTTTTTTCAGTTAACGACTACAACAACGAATACATTTCATATATATATATATAGCATAATAAGTTATTTCACATTACATTTTTTATCATCAATAAAGTTTTCTTGGGAGGGGGGCCTCAAAATAACTTTGCGCCTGGGGCCTCATATCGTCAAAATCCGCCACTGTCCGCGCCACTGCAGCTTTCGTGGGTACAGCTAAGGCAGTTTTTGCATTATATTAACAATTCTTATTTATTTAAATGAGAAAATTCATCATTAAAATATAAACAAAAACGACTGATGTGTCTTTGTGTGTGAAACTCTCCGTTCTGCATGGGGTTTCTTTTATGTGAGTGATGGAGACAAATAAAGACCCATGATTTTTATCCCAATTATATATTGACTTCGCTACGGGATACGGACAATGTACACACAACAATGATGAGATATTTACAACGATGAAACGAAATATAAAATGCTCACCCGCTCAGTTACATTTCGAGCTGTGAGTTTGATATCAAAACATAATTGACACTTCATGTAAAACAACCATTGGCTAAAACTCTAGTCCGCCACTCGCTAAGCCCACCTGCCCCGCGTCAGGAACTTCCTCGTTCTTCTCTACTGTCAACACTCGACTGCTGCCAACGCTTCGCAGCGCCCTCACAATCGTCTTCAGCGGAAGAAACATCATTACTGACTGTATCGGTTTTGCTCTACTTGGAGTACCCGGTTTTATCTCGAGTGCAGAGGTTATAGATAAGGAAATAGAACATCGCAATTATTAGAGTCCAAATCCTTATTGTTTGATAGGGTATAAAACATTAGTAAACGTATAATAAGCTGGACAAAAAATGGTTTTCGAAAGTGTAATAGTTGGTAAGCAAGGATAGTTGAAAATCAAACGAACATTAGAGAGTTGAGGTCTTAAAATAAATAAACCTTCACAGAAGCAGTGAATTCAACAGCTACAACACGCTACTGTGGCTGTTCCTTTTTCTTGAATAGTAGAATCAGTATCTGCCCGCTGGAAAGAAGGACTAATATTGCCAGAATCAAGGGTACCCGGTTTTACCCCACTCTCCTCTACACATACTTCAAATTGTTTATTAGTTCAACATTGCGAGCCGGTACTTCTCCATTTTACGTTGCAACGAATATCCGTACCAAGTTTATGACCGACTGCCAGTAATATTATAGAAAATAAGTTAGCTAACGTCCACTTTCAAATATTTTTTAATATAAAATCAACATTAGATATTCACACTTTATTTTTTAAATATTTTAGATCATCTAGTTTCTCTTTTTTGATACAAGAAATAAGTTTATAAAAATCAATGCGCAAGTCATTTAAAAAGCCTTCCTGGTTCAGCTTCTCACTCGCGGGTCATAGGTTCGCCACTTCTGATCTAAACCGTCAGTAACTACAGCATCAACCGACACAGCAAAAAAGTAAAGGGGACAGATAAAGAAACATTTTGAAAACTAGTACTGTAATTAAGTTACTTTCTTTGAATACAAATACCTGCTTTGAAAAAGAAAACTCAATTAATTTCAAAGCAGAACGAGATATTACTGAATAGTGGTTTTGGAATTAACACGAACAGTAAACAAGAAATAGCAATTTTATCTCGAGAACACAAAGAATTTGGTGTTGGATGTTTTCAAAGTATTAAGTTAAGAGCTTTTCTACAATTTAACCTCACAGAGTGTTAGAAGCAAAACGAAACAAAATTATTTCAACACTTACCAACAGTGGTAAAAACTTCACACCCTAAACTAAGAGCAATAGCTATAGCTGCTTGTCCAACGCCACCACTTCCAGAATGGATGAGAACTCTTTCTCCCTTTCTTAAATGGCCTCTCATGATCAGAGCATAGTAGGCGGTAGAATATGCTACAGGCACAGTGGAGGCTTCTTCCAATGACCAGTCATCAGGAACATCCCACATAAAATTAGGATCGGCAGCAACAGTTGTGGCTAAGCCTTTGGCAGGAACTAAGCCCATAACTCGCTGACCATTTTCCAGGCGATCAGAAAATTCTAAGCCAAGAATGCAGTCTTGGAGAGCCAAATCACCTAAAGTAATTAAGAAAAAAATTATTGGTTTATGTATTTATTTAAATGAAAATAACATAAAATCAATATTAGGATAGTCATTTAAAAGAAAATAACACGATGGGCTTACACAAGCCTAAATATATGAAACTTCCCAATTCACTTTTGTTATTCTTTTTATGGCAACATTCTGCATACTTCTAAACTTGACAATTTATTTATTCTTCCTATATATTTCTTTCTACTTCACTCCTTTTGGTTAGCAAGATTTCTTTCTTAAATAGAATTGTTTTAGAGAAACTCATATCTTATTATTTTAATGTGAAATTATTTCTCGAAATAACATTGTTGCTTAACAATTTAAAATTTGCTAATAAGTGGAGTTTACCTGGAATAGCATCAGCAGGCAGTTTTCCACTTGCCAACATAACATCTCTAAAGTTCAGTGGAGCATAATATACTTGACAAAGAATACTATCAGCTGGCTCTCTGAAATATTTGAGTTGTGAATCCACCCACACCAAGCTGGATAAGTCTCCTCGAGTCAAAATGTTTAGATAAGCATGTTTTGTTTCAACTTTTCCATCATCTGAAACAGTCCAGTAAATCAAAATTAAAGATAAAAAAGTGATACATATTTCTCAAAGTAAGGAATAAAAGTAACTAACGCTTATTCAAGTCAAAATGTTTAGATAAGCATGTTTTGTTTCAACTTTTCCATCATCTGAAACAGTCCAGTAAATCAAAATTAAAGATATAAAAGTGATACATATTTCTCAAAGTAAGGAATAAATGTAACTAACGTTTATTCAAATATTACACTTAATTTTAAAAATAAAAAAAGTATAATTAAAATGGGTAAATGTTGAGTTTACGGTACCCACATGTTTCTTGCCAATTTTTCTTGGCGCAATTTCATGTGCCGTCGCCAAATACTGTTTTGGATGTGGAATGCGCTTTTTATTGCTCTGTTGCGCATGCGTCACCTGAAAAGGAGAGATTGCGCACGCTATGCCCGCGGCATTCCAAATGTGTACGGGGAAAATTTTTTGAACTTAAAAAAACATCAGCGGCTTCGCTTTCAGCATGTCAGGAAACTAGTAGCTTCGCTTTTACATTGAATGTTAGGAATCTAGGTTTTTTTAAAAAATCTGAGAACACGAATTTCAGTACGCGATGCCTACGCATTTTCAAGCGTGTACCGGGCAAATTTTTTTAAGTTTTAAAAACTTTCAGCGGCTTCGCTTTCAGTATAGCGGAATACTCGTAGCTTCGCTTATTCATTGAGAACCGAACTACACAGTACTGAACGGATATTCAAACCGAAGAATTCCAAATGAAGTTTTATTCAAATTCGAATGAATCGACCATTCACATCGAAGAGATGAACAAAACAGAACAACTGAAACGAGGCGCAATATGGCGTGATGTACAAAACACCGATGAAAAGATTAATTTCCGCGCTTGCGCGCATGTCACTCTTTGAAAATATTATTGCGCAACCAAAACAAATGTTTTCTCTTCTCCGTTCTCGGCGGCAAAGAGTTGGAGATCCTAAGAGGAAAGAAGTAAGTGGCTACCGTAAACTCCACATTAACACTCAAATGTTTATTTATAAGATAGAAGGATAAAGGAGAGTTTGGAATATGTTCTTTTATGGGTTTTATGCAACATGCTCTTTTCATAGGTTCTTTTTAGAATAAATTATTTTTTTAAGAATTCATAATTAGCACATTTTTTTCCTTGATCATCCCGTCCATGAAAACATCATCAAAAGGCTAAGCAGAAAAAATCCTTTTCCAATCTACTTAAATTCAATCTGTTCAAATTTCATAACCAAAATATTTTCTATCAATACAGTTACCTGCATTTCTTAAGCAGTTTAACATTATCATTTAAAATCTCAATATAAGTAAATGTTTCCCTTTAGCAGTAATAAATTGATTTTCGTTTCCCCTTCTAATCTTGCAACCTGCAGCATGTCATGCAACTCTTTTAATCCAATATAACTTTGATGAGAAAGTGCACAATTTTTATTATTATGTTATAATCTGCAAGCTCTATGTTCAATTTTATTGTCCTATAGATTTATTAACTAGTTACCCTTTGCCTGGTTAATATCTAACTTTGATTTTTTAACAATAGTGATCAAGCAATATGAGATCTGAAAACTTTTTAAAATCTTAAATTCTTTGACCTTAAATCAATTCATGCACTCTTCTCTTTCAGATCTAAAATTTTAGAGTGACATTTATCTCCAAATACTAGTCAGTGAGTCCTAGTAAAGGATATGGAACAAGTCAGCTTAAATTGTCGCCTCTCATCAAAACATTGCATTCAAAATTTACTGATAATTACATTAACAAGTGATGATTAAAGAGAGAACTAGACTTTAGTCAAGTAGTTAATCTTTAGAAAATATCTACATCAAACATTTACAAAATTACATGCGCTGAGGTTTTAAAGGATTAAATTTAAAATTTAAACTAAACCCAATGATTTGTTCAAATTAGGCCCTCCTCCATCAATGCTCAAAAAGGTGAAAGAAAAACAAATTTTTTTCTATAAGAACAAAATAAAAAAATAGATGCAGGTGATTCTCATTATCTACCTAACTGTGCCAATTAACACACATCATATAAATTTCAAATTCTTAAGTTTTTTTTATTATTTAAACACTCTTCATATTCCATGTGAATATATAAAAAAAGAATTTAAATACACATGATTCTTATTGTTTACGCTTGCATGCGCTAAAGCTGCGTCGCCTATCTATTGTCAACCAGCGGGAGTGAGCTTCCCTAATTTTCTCGTGTACTCCATAGCAAAGTTGTCAATCCGCCTTCTCTACGCCCAATAAAAATTACAGACCTTCGGTAACGCTACAAGTATCAAGATTTTATTAAATGTTTTGGAAAATAAAATTTTATTAAAGATATCACTCACTTACTCGCCACATCTACACCAGGCGTTTCATCTAAAAATCCAATTTTAGGGATTGCCATAATTTCTGCTGCTCTTATCACGCCTTGTTTGGGATTACTTACCACAATTTTCTTTGACCTTCGTAAACCGCGCCAAAGCGAAAGGAAACCTTACTGTAAACAACCGCTTGGCCGTAGCTTACTATCGCCAAGCAGCAGTAAACTGCGCCAACATAATTGCTTGCCAGCGCAAGTTATTGTCGATATTTACGTGTGTATCAATGTACCCTTTGTATGGGGAAGATTGATACAAATCCATTTTTAGGAAAAAAGTATAATAAATATTTTATTATTTCATTTATGAACAAAACTCGACTGAAATCCTATATTAGATTAACAAATGCATATATATAGTGTATTAGTTATAGTTATTTCCGTTGGTAAAATCATTTTATAGCTTTCCAAAAAAGCGTATCATTGTTCCCGTGTTCCCCCTACATTATGTATTTGTTATCATTTTCCTATTACTTTAACTTTTTTCGGCATTTAGATTTTGTAATTAATTAGTGTTTTTTTCCAGTATTGAAAAAAGAATTTAATTGAATTGTGTATTAAATGCTGCGAAAGCATATCTTTGTACTATTGTGTATTTACGAAGATTGAATGTTTTCAAACATGTCAATTGGGACCGGTATGTTTAAGATAGCACGCGCTAATTGAATTGAAGTGATGTGATTGAAATAATGAGATGAGACCGCTGCGATGCGGTGAATAAAATGGTGAAATACAGTCTGCTTTTGAGTGAGTGCGTTTTTGTTTATGAGTATTATGAGTTTAATATATAAGAAAAATCCAGAGATCTATGAGACGGAGAGAAATACTTATTATCAACTAAACTGCACTAATTGAAAAATTTCATATAAATTTCAATTTATTAGGCTTCTTATTATCAGTTAATCTGCACTAATAAATACTGATCATATTCTTTACGAACATCAAAAATAAGAATTTAAATACACATCATTCTTATTATCAACTAAACTGCTCTAATTGACGAATTTCATATAAATTTCAATTTATTAGGTTTCTTATTATCAATTAATCTTACTAATAAACACTCATCATATTCCTTTCGAACATCAAAATAAGAATTTAAATACACATCATTCTTATTATTAACTAATCTGCACTAATTAACACACATCATATAAATATCAATCTCTTAAGTTTCTTATTATCAATTAATCTGCACTAATAAACACTTGTGGAGGAGGGTTATATCCTACTACATCGGCAGTCAACGCTTGAATGCGATAACTGCTCGAAATTATTTTCCACAACTATTACGTATGCAACTGGCTTTGCAGGACTCAGAAGGACAAACGCATGTTAGTTATAAACTTAACTTTAATAAAACAAAACAAGGATATAAAATAAAGTTAAAGTAAATAATCTTAAACTCAACATGTAGACATTATACAGGTGATTAAGAAGAGGAAGTCTAAAGATGATGCACAAAGCTTTAAGACATCTTGATTGTTCATAGCGCAAGCGCAAAGTTCACGGTTTCTTTTTTTGCGCAGTTGAATTAACTAATGTCCATTATGACTAATGTGACAATACGTCCTGCTTCTAGGTTGCATATCCCATTTTCCCCAAGCACAGCTTCGGGAGCCGGAATTTTCCGTTCTCAGAAAGAGACAAACCCACAGTAACAATCTCAAACCAGCGGGAATGATCTCCTCAAAACTTTCTTGTATCCATCCTAACGAGGGTGAGGAAAAAATACACAGAGCGGCACTAACGTGGACTATTCCCTAACACATGTGGGAAAAAATAATCCAAACTGCAGTAGAAAACACCAAGCGTCCCTAACACAGGTAGAGAAGAAATAAGGTAAACGGCATAAAACGAGTTTCCTTTGGCGTGCGCCTAGGTAACGGGCGGATTCTCGCCAACACGCAAATGTCCTTCAGCAAGGTAAAGAAAAACGTTATGCGATTTGAACGCATTTTTTTCAAACGATTGAATTGAAAATTGGGCACGGGTCTATAATTAGGATTAGAAGTCCACATATTAAATTACATTTATATAAGTCCTTGCGTTTAGGAGATATGGTGTTCGAAAGCATGTAATTATGCAGACCGACAAACAGTCGCGTTGACGAATTTGGTCCAAAATTTGGTACGGACCTACATTCCTGATAATAAAACTGCATACTAAATTTTATCCACCTAGCTATTTAACTTTTTGAATTATCGTGTTCACATGAACACGGACAGACAGACTTCCCGCGGACATATTTTGTCCAAAATTTGAGAGAAACTTGCAAATTATACGTAAAGACCACAAACTAAATTTCATCCCTGTTGCTTTAATAGTTTTTGAGTTATCGTGTTCACAGACAGACAGACACGCAAACAGACATAATTCCAAAATTGTGTTTTTCTGACTCAGGGAGGTCTAAAACGTGGAAATTCGCCAAAATCTCGAGTTCGAATTTTTTGACAATACAATACTTTCTCTTTGTATACTTCGTACACGAGAAAGTAAAAAAGGCGAGAAAAAATTTAAAACATCCGACGGTAGTGCCTAATAGCTCGTCGATGACGGAACACTCAAAAATTTCATGTATACTCTTCACACATACGCAATTCGGTCAGATGCCTGCTATGCTTGAATTTATTTCTAACTGTATTACACCTCAGAAAGTGACAGAATGAAACATTGGGAATGTTTCAAATGAAAGTTGATAAGTGAAATTGTTCTGTGGTGAATGCAATTCTTGTTCTGATCGTCACATAGGAGGCGTTGTCTTGGATCTGAACATAAAAGGCTCAGACATTCATTCTGTCTATCTCTCTCGCAGTAATAGCACGCTGCACTTGTGGTAATCTCCACATTCAGCTAGGTGCGGTGTGAAGGCAAATTTTAGTTGTGTTTTTAAATGATTTTAATTTTTTAATAAACTAGTTGTTTTAAATACATGGCTTCATCATTGGAATTGACGAACGCACATATGCAGCCCTCATTCAAACTAATCACAACATTGTGATCCGAGTCTCAATCGTAACAGTTCAAACTATTTCATAGCAGTAATTCGAATAGCCTTTTCTCTTATGAATACGTTGTGGACGAGCGAAAGATACTGCTTAAGTCTCCATTATGAAAGCAATGTTATCTATCAAAATATTAAATTACTCTGATATTTGTATTGAAATTTTCTTTTCACCGAATCTTGAGATGCATCGACACCAAATATACTGAAGCAAATTTTGTCCTTCTGAATAATTTTTTCACATAAATATTCTATTTTCACTTGTTCATCCCAACTCATTTCATTAATGAATAAAAGCTGAAGAAATATGCGTTTTCTTTAATGTTCATACTATGACCTAAAAATTAGTAGATGTCCCGTCTTGAGGGAAACGATAAATGGTCACTTTAACCCTTTCTAAGGCTGTGGAATATACCTCAAACGAAATTCATCAATTTTTAAATGCATCTTTTAAGGTTGACGTAGGTTCTCTCCAAATGTTTCGATGAAACAAAAACCTGGATGTTCCAATTTCTTATCTCAAACCATAACGAAGCGTCTTGACTTGGTAACTAATTAATAAAATTAATTAACAAAAAATAATGTCGTTCAATAAGCTAAATGAATTTCTTTTCTTAAATTAATCTCAATACCAAAGTTATTTTATTACACCACTACTAGAAAAAAATGGCCTTATAAAGAGTTAATTATAACGGCAGCAGATGTCTGCATCTTGCATCACTCTCCTACTACACCAACGTGGAGCGCGTTATTGTCTCGCTGCTGGACGGAATGAATATTGCAGAAACCGTTAGAAACACAGCATTATTTTCAAGATCACCCTAACTCAGATTTGTGTCCCTAACTCAGGTTTTTAGTTTTTAAACCCCGATTTGACACGATCAATATCAGAAATTCAGCAAAAATAGGAGACTTCTAGTGGTTAAAGCCGAGTGATTAATCTTGTAGTCTTAAAATTTTACATCTAATAAAACGCAGGTAAACAGACCACACATTAAATGATTAAATCTCTTTGTAACGAAAGGCTGTGACATGTTCATGTCTCTGCTCGGCGAACGACAAATCATCTGAATTCGAATCCGAGTGTCAAGCTCGCCATTTTAGAGATCATAGGGCGAAAGGGAAACTAAGACGTTTATATCAGGTACAAAACTAATCTTAAAATTAATCATACTCCAATTGATAAATCAAAATGTGAATGGTTTTTGAGACAAAAGGCCAACTTGGTGAGGCTCACTGAATATGGCGAGTCTTAGAGTTCTCCAGATCAATGTTAACCCGGGTTGCGTACAGAGCTGCTCTTATGACCGCCGAGGATTTAAAAAGTGAATTTGCTTGTATCCAAGATCAGTATGTTATTAATGGGCTTGCTTTGGGAAATGCTCTTGAGAGCCCATTTTTTTCTTCTGAAAGATGTAATAGTAGTCTATTGTTTAAATTCTGAATTCAAATCTTCATTTAATAACAGTTACCACAATACTGTTACAATTACTATTCACTTTAACGATATGCAACTAATTTTGCCTAGTGTTTATTTCCAACCGCATGACGGAATTAACGAATTAATTCTGGAAATTCAAAATTCTTCGTTTAAATGGTGCTTTTGACCTTCTCCTTGGTGATTTCAATGCCAGGTTCCAAATCTGGGGATACGGTTTTGAGGATCACCGAGGTAGGGTCATACTAGACTTAATCACTTCTAAAAATTTCAAAATCTGTAACCATGCGGATCAAAACCCAACATTTGTCTCCACTATCGGTCCTGGGTTTCCTGATCTTACTCTGATCTTCACTGCTTCTCAGGAGCTTTTGGACTCCTGGAAGATGCTTGAGACCCTGAGCTACCATAGGTATGCTTATGTGCAGCTCGCGGGTGAATTTCAACATAACCAGGATTTCTTTTTTAAAACAAAATTTGGTTCGAATAAATTGATTCTTAATAGCCGTGTGATAATTTAAGTAATTAATCCGTATAATAAATAAAGTAATAATTTTGATTTTGTAAAAAGTTTATATAAAACGGTTTCCTCGGTTACGGAGGAAATCGATAAATTCTATGACAATTTACTACAATCCTTTTGTAGAGTTGCCTTTGACGCTTTTAGAAAAAAAAACGCTACGAAACTTCAAAACATTCAAATTTTGGAATGATAGTCTTAGAATTAAGAGGAACAGAGTCACGTCTGTCTACAGTAAATATAATAGACTAGCTGTTACCCGCGACTTCGTGCGCGTAGAATTTGAATTGCTACTTTTTCTAAATTCACGAATGTAAATGTTTCGTTATATGTAGAAAGGGGAAATCAAAAGTTCTGACGGTTGATAATACATAATTGGACGACTAATTTAATTCTCCGTTGCTATAAATTACATCATTGTACTCAATGGTATCATCTGCTCTTTGGAATATATCATCCACCGTGCTATATGTCATCTGCTTCTACTGTTTAAAAGAATACATAAGACAAAATATACCTTCCTATTCTAAAAACTCTGACAACCATATCATATACGTCAATGGACGATCCTGGTTTGTTTATTTTAGATTCATAGACCGTTTTCCGGTAATCTTCCGATTTAAGCAATCGCCAAATCTATTTGGCAACTGTATCAAGCGCCAAGCTCGAATTAGTTCTTTCTTTAGTAAACAAAACCTTGAATTCCGTGTTCTTTGGGTTTGTGTAATCCTTTCTATTTAAATCGGTTAAAAACAGCTCTTAAAGCATTAAAATTCGAAACGGAAATTTGTAATTAGCTAAATCGTTTGATTACAAATTTAACCGCCAAAAAAAATCTTGAATGTCGATGAAAAGAGCGATAAAGAATAATTTTGGCAACCTTTCCACTAAATTAGGCTCTTATTTTAAGTAAACATTCAACGGTATTTTCATTTAGTTATACAAAACTTTAGTTTTTAAATTTTAATCTAAAAACTCTGGAACTATATCATATCTACCATTAGATTTTTGTCCCGGCGTTTATTTTTCAGTTATTATTCCAGAGATTATTTTTTTTCTCAGCAAGATCACGTGATGCATGAGTTTAAAAATAAGTTATTCCACATACTTGCACTTTTCTGAAGTATCACGTGACATTTCATTTTCTTTACGCATTCCTTAAGGATCACGTGGCAGTTGATTGAAAATAAAGTAGTAATCTTCATCGCAAATCGCTTGTTAATTATTTAATTGTTATCTGCAACCAAAAATAATGAATTTAACATGATATCACCTACCCAATGTCCGTTCCTGGGTTTCAAGCTAAAACTCTGCCAATTTTCATCCAAATCGGTTTGGTAGTTTGGCCGTGAATGCGTAACAAACAGACAGACACACTTTCGCATTTATTATATTATATGGATATTTATAAAAATAAGCAAAATTTTCAGAAATAAAGGTGAATTAGTTCAAAGTCTAACCGTTGCCTAGCAACGGAGTAGCTATAAATCTTCGTTATTTCAAAATCGTCTGCACGTATTTAATAATTTTGGAACTTTTAAAAATTAATAACAATCGAAGGGAAACTGTCAGAAAAATAAAATTGGTATCATTGAAAAGGTAAAAATGTGAACTTTAAGATGGTATAAAAATAATTTTTGTCGGACAGTTTGCTCCGAAGTTACGGCGGAAAAACGGTTTCGGTTAATTTCTAATTAACTGCCTGTTTAATTAACTTTTGGATTTAGAAAAGTTCATAAGTGTCTTCCCCTTGTCTTAAATAATAAGTGTACAAAATTTGGTTCAAAACCGTCTATTGGTTTAGGAGGAGATGTGGAACATAGCCACATACATACCCACACACATACCCACACACATACCCACAATGACTTTTATTTATATTAAGATTAAGAACTACTAGAGAAGTCGAGGAGGCGGTCCAGGCAGCGGTTCTTACCTAGAGAAAAAAATGATAATAACTTAAAAAGCTAATAAATACTACTAGAAGGAAGGCTTGGAAAACCTTTCGGACAAACTATAACACTAAATTTGGTCTGACTTTTAAGTGTAACTTTAATCTAAATATTGATACTCCCAACAACATTAATTCCACAATTAAAGAAAAGGATTTTCATATGATTAATCATTCTTGCTTTCCAAAAAATTTAGATTCTTTCCGTAGCTTGGTTTTCCCTCTGCAGCCTCTTTAAACAAAAAGTTTTAGATATTGAATTTGATTTTAAGAATTTGTGAGGAGGTAGAGCTTCCAGCCTGGATCGCACTGACTATAGAATGTGGGCTGAATTTTTTAAACTAGAAAAAAATTATATGCTATTATTAATATTTGTTCTGATTTTGTCTAGTTTCCTAGTTTCTTCCATTCTTTTTCCTGCTTAAGCCAGGAAAAGACCAATCAATAGCTAATTTCTTCAGACCAGTTTGTATTCTGCTAAAACTTGGTAAAAACATAGAACGACTATTTATTATTCAGTTTAATAGTTTTATTTACAATAAAGAGTTAGTTCACCGTCACCAGTTTGGCTTTCGGGAGCTGTCGAATTGTACACCATCTTATTAATAAAATTAGGGCTGCCCGGGCGGGGAGTCATGTTTTTCTGGTGCCTATTGATATTAGGGCGGCATTTGATAGCCTCTACTCAGAAGTCCTCTTTCAGATGTTTGAAAAATATATTGTTCCTTTTTCTTTCAGGAATTATATTTATCATTAGTTAACTAATAGAACTGTATCATTTAGAAAAGCTTCTGACTCTGTAACTGTTGGGGTTTGTCAGGGCTGCCCTCAGGGCTCTGTCCTGGCACCCCAACTATAGAATTTTTATTTTAATGATGTTCTTCATTTAAATAGCGATCAAAAGTTCCTCCAGGCTTACGCCGATGATTTAGTTGATTTAGCTTTACTTATAAATGCCAATTCCAGGAAAAAACTCGAGTGAAATGTTTCCACAACCTTAGATATTTTAAGTGATAAATTAAAAGAATTAAATTTGAAAATCAACCTGTGGCATCATAGCCAGCTGCGTTGTAAACTTCAACTGTATGCAGATATAATCCGCCCACTTTGGTGATGTCATCCGTGGGCCAATGGCAACCAAGCTGCTGAACTATTTAAGGGCGATGTTCCCCCTGTTCGCTCTCTCACTTTTGTCACATCCTACAGCGCGCGTGGTCATATGATGTTATAATTTAATTTATGCTTTTAATTTAATTGTTGTTATATTAAACATTTGTTCGTTATAAAGTTGTGTTCTTATTCTGTGTCACCTGCACTAAGTCACCATGAAGGAACCCTTATGAACAAGGAAAGTATACATTCTTATGATAGTGGGAAGAACTGTGTTCATTGTAGCTAGGACATTGTACTCGTCAGCACTATGCCTGAGATTATCAAGATTTGTACGTACTTATTTCTTTAGTGGCTACACCAGTAACCATCACCTCCTCATATGCTGTATGAATAACATGCTTCGACTTACGGACATGTTGCAAACCTCTGAAAAGACACCTCTAGTACCACAACAACCCTTAATGTCATCTGATTGTAACAATTAAAAAATTACAGCCAATAATTCGATTGGACGGAAAAGAAGTTGTAATCCTGCTAAATGGAACCGAAATGTCCAAAAGCATAAAAGAATAAAAGGTCTGGAATACAGAAATGGAAGAGGAAATTTAATGACTGAAAAAACATTTGTGGATATAATATATCGATGTCGTTAGAAGTGCGATGAAAAAATTACTTCGGATGAAAGAAAAGCTGCCATGGAGGCATTTTATAGGTTAGAGTGTCAACATGAGAAAAATATTTTTTAAGAGGGTATCTAAAAGTTAAAGAAATAAAAAGAACGCCCGAAGTATAATAGTAAAATTCCAAGATCACGTTTTTTCACATATTATTTTTGAAAAAAGCCCCAAAAAATGATATTAAAGAAAGTAATAATAATAACAAAACAGTTATTATTCATTTTTGCTAAAATATTCAATAAAAAATGTATACTATAATGAAGTTTTTCTGTAATAAAAAATAATTTGAAGATTGAATTTGATTTAATACTTTTCTTTCACTTGCCAAATTGAGTAACCCCCTTAATCACGCAAAAATTAATTGTAGTAATAATAACGATTACTCCAACGATATTCTATCTTATACTTTTTATACGTCGTTAGATAAAAGATACATTTTCAGTAATACAGAATAAGACGTTTATGTGAATTTATAATTTAAAAGGAATTTAAAAAAACAATGTATACTATTTTATCACTTTTCTCTACTTTTTGTTTTATGGAGTTATTCGATTTGGCAAGTGGGCATTCAGTTATAATTGTATAAAATGTCATCACCGTCACTTCTTATTTTTTGCTAGAAAATAAAAAAAAACATGTATTTAAAAATGTATTTATTATATCTTAAAGAATTTTGCGAAGTTATTTATATAGAGATAAAAAAAGCTATTTTTGCTTACCTTCAGACATTGTTAAATGCCTGAAAGATCCCCAAGAACCTCCCTTAAAGACATTCATAGTAAGATCTTTCTGAGCGATATCTTGATAGAACTGGTTTTCAAGGTTGAATTCAGGTAATTTTGGAGCACCTTTACTGGTAAATACACATCTGCAATACAAAAACAAATAAGAATAAAATAATGCAGTTATGAGATATAATAGATTTTGAAAAACTGAACAACAGAAAGGGTTTTATATTACACTGCGCAACACTGGTTTTTTTGCCAATGATAGTACAGTGATTTTAAGGTAAATTCGCGGTACTGATTCTAAATTTGGCATTCTTTTTGTCAAATTGGCTCTAGTTTTTGAGATAAATTGAAAATTACATTTCAATAGTAATATGTGCGCACTACTCAAATCGCATAGAAACTCTCTCATATATAAATAAATAATAAAATTATATCAATACATTAAATCAACTTAATACTAAAGATTAATTAATATTTAAATCAAAAGATAAATCTGTACAGAAATTGTTGGGAGCCTTTCAAATAACAGACATACGAACGATACACTTCCTTTATTGAAAGTCATAATGAAATAAGTATAAAGTTAAGTAGAATAGCTTGTCTACGAAAACATAAAGTTTAAATACAACTACACGAGCTAACTGATTCATTACTTGACTGAAAATCAAAGTAGAGCATATTATTACACTTAACACATCCTGCACTACAGTAAAACCAAGTACAGCTTATATACCTGTTGTGACGTAAAATACGTCATAGGCAGCTGACGTAGGAATTCGGAATAATCAACTGTTGCCAACAGAAATCACATGAAATCTATGTCAAATGTAAGTTAAAGAATACAATTCAAAACAATATTAATCAATGAAATAAGGAAATATAGTTCAAAAAATAAAATAGAGGAATCAGAATGGTACGGCAAAAAATACGTGATAATATTGCATTAAGTTCAATAAAATGTAAATTGAATAAATTAGTTCAATTCACTGATGGAAAGGCTTTTATATGATTTTCTTTTACGCACATTGGAAGATTCGCGTTGGAGTCTCTAGCAGTAATCTGTCGCCTATTTTTGCCCCACCTCCCTTGGTATGTTGGTTCCATTGCTTTCATATCTTGGTAGCCGAAGTCTTTTCTTCAAGGTTTGTGAATTATTGTTACTTTCTACATTCTTGGCATGTATTCTGAACAGAAAAATAATATTCTAGTTTTGGATCTTAGTTTTGCAAGTGTTACCATAAACAAAGAAAATAAATTAATTTGATATTTCACACCTAAATAATAAAGTGACCAACTTTAGCTCGAACATTAGCTCCAACAAAAGGAGGACACAAATAAATTGAAGCTAAAAAATATCATAAATAAAAGAAACATTTAATTCATTGCAACAATAATACAGAATACACTATAATGTGATAAATGTGTAATAAAAACATTTGTAGCATAATTTATTGTGCACTTTTCGAGGAAGGACAGAACTTAGGAGGACTGTCTTCCCTAATAGTACGGTACAATTAGCTTAAAAATCGGCCAAACCTAAACATCCAAAAAGAAAAGTTCTCTCCGCTGCCAAATTATTTCATACCCTCCCCGTAGTAAGTAGCAAAACGTCACACGACCTCGAGAGTCGGGTTCCGGGGGGAGAGGGGCGAAATGGTAATTTTTCACAGTTTTTCGAAGATATCTCGAAAACTATTGAGTTTTCATATTACAAGTGATTTAATAAATTAAAGAGGGTAACTTTCTCTACAAATACATACTTTTATTTTTCTTTCAGCTTTAATAGTTTCCTAGATAATGGGTCTCATAGGTTGCCTCCATCTTGCATTTCCTACCCCTTTTTTAGTTTTTCCTGAGTATTTCGAAAAATATTCAATATTCAAATTACATGTGATTTTACAATTTTAAGAGCGTACTATTCCCTACAAATAGATGCTTTGGTTTTTCTTCAAGCTTTAATAGTTTTTGAGATAACTTGTCTCAAAGTGGATGAATTTTTAAAAAACTTACTTGATAGTCCAGTCAACGAAGGGTTTGAAAAAAAAACATTAAATCGTATCGTTTTGAAAATTTGTACGATTGTTTTTGAGGGGCTTTTAACGAACATACTAAAAATCGCCGGTCTTGGCGGGTGAGCTCGCGCCACCATCTTGGATTTCATCCCCCCATTTTTAGTTTTTCCCGAATATATCGAAAAATATTCAATTTTCAAATTACAATCGATTTAAAAAATTAATGAGCGTAAAATTCCCTACAAATATACTTTTTTGCTTCCAGCTTTAATAGTTTCCGAGATAATGGGTCTCAAAGTTTATCGCCATCTTGGATTTTATCCCCCCCTTTTCTTAGTTTTTCTTGAATACCTCAAAAACTATTCGATTTTCAAATTCCATGTAGGGAAACAAATTGATGATAGTAAAATTCCGAACAAATGCATGCTTATATTTTTTTCTAGCTTTAATAGTTTCTCAGATATGTAAGAAAAACTAAGACAGGGGGGATAAAATCCTAGATGGCGGAAAATGTTGAGACCCATTGTCTCCGAAACTATTGAAGTTAAAACAAAAATAAAAGCATGAATTTGTAGAGAATTTTACGCTCTTTAATTTTCTGATTACATGTAATTTGAAAATTGAATAGATTTTGAGATATTCAAGAAAAATTTAAAAAAGGGGGATGAAATCCAAGATGGTGATAACCTTTGAGACCTATATCTCGGAAACTATGAAAGCTAGAAGAAAAACAAAAATATAAACTTGTTGGGAATTTTACGCTCTTTAATTTGTTAAATCAATTATAATTTGAAAATTGAATACTTTTCGAGATATCCAGAAAAAATAAAAAATGGGGGGATCAAATCCAAGATGGCGACGCGAGCTTCCCCTCAGGATCGGGGACTTTTACTATGTTCAACAAGTTTCCACTAAGAACATTTGTACCAATTTTAAAAACTATATGATGTTTTTGTTTTTCTTCGTTTATTGTATTATCCAATTAAGATTTTTTTACAAATTTATTCGTTTTGAGACCAATTATCTCAAAAACTATTAAAGCCTGAAGAAAAATCAAAGTACCAATCTGTAGGGAATAGAACGCTCTTTAATTGGTTAAGTCACATGCAATTTCAATATTAAACAGTTTTCGAGGTATTCAAGAAAACCAGAAAAGGGGCGAGGAAATCCAAGATGGTGGCAACCTTTGAGACTCATTATCTTCCAGACTTATCAAGCTGGAAGAAAAATAAAAGTATGTATTTGTAGGGAATTTTACACTTTTTAATTTGTTAAATAATTTGTAATTTGTAAACTGAATAGGTTTCAAGATATTTAGGAAAAACTGTGAAAAATTACCATTTCACCCTCTTTCCACTCCTTCCCCCGAAACCCGACGCTCGAGGTCGTGTGACTTTTTACTAGTTACTACGGGGAGGTTATGTAACAATTTGGCGCTGGAGAGAACTTTTCTTTACTGATGTTTGAGTTTTGACCTAATTGTACTGTACTATAAAGGAGGACGGTTGGTCACCTTATAAATAATCTTTGTCTATGCAAACACTTTGCCATGCTGCATTTCATAGACAAAATGATGTATCGTGAAGATTATAGTGTTGATTAGGAACTAGAAATTTCATATTGAAATTGCATATTTCACATACTTTTGGCAATTTTGAAATGAATCTGTGACAGGAAGTTAAGGACCGATTTTGGTAAAATAAAATTTATTACTCTTAAGAAGATGAGTAGTTAACAGCTAATGCCAGAATAAAGAGACGAAGAAAAATCTACAAATTAAAAAAATAATGAAAAACAGTCCAATTTAGACACTTTTTGGGACATTTTAAGGTCCGTGAAAGAGCGAGAGATATCAATTAATTTAAGTAATTTTTTTCCTAGTATTATTCCTCACCAATTCGCAAATTTTCCTTATGTATAGCGACATATTTTTTTATTAATTCTTTGGCCCTCTCTACTGCAGATACGATAGGTATGTTGACAATATACATTATTTCGAAAACTAGAGCAAATTCGGAAAAAATAAAATTAGTTTTGAAATCAGCAGACTCAAGATACCCTAAGAACAATAAAATTTCCTTGGCAAATTAAAATTTTTCCCCCAGATTTATTTGAATGGAGAAATAGTATGTAATACAATTTTTATATCATCAGTGAAAGGAAATCAAAAAGAAAAAGTACAAATTACAAAAGTACAAATTACAAAAAGTACAAATTAATAAATAAAAGCAAATTAGGTAGAATAATGAATATATACATATATTAAACAAAATATATTTTCCATATTGCTTAAAAAATGCATGCCAAATAACATACAAATTTCGCACAGAAGTATTTTGTACATTTTCATTAATTATTTACAACTGTGCATGTTGTAACTCAGAACACTATGTGTATAAAAAAAACTTTCAATTCAAATTAAAGAAATTACAACACTAAAAAACACTATTTCAGCACTAAAAATAAGAAACCAGCTTATGCCATTTGCTTGGATAATTACATATATATCCAGATTCATTGTAATCTACTCACTGACTGTTAAAAAAAATTTTTATGAAAGTAATGGTATGTCAAACTCCAGAAAATTAATATTATTTTATATTTTATCAATCATTAATATATAATTTTTTATCGATTTATAAAGCTTCCAAGTTGATTGTAGTTATTCAGATTATATGATTAAACATGCAGTCAGAAAATGGAAAGTTCCATTTAAAGTATAAATGAAAATTATTCATTACCTGATGCTTGATCCACCGGGTTCCTGACGCAAGCAATTTACAAGCCCGATAATTCCAGAATTATTAGAAGCTTCACTCACAAGCCATATTCTTTTTGGATCAGATGACATTGATGCTATAGTAATTTTTTCACTCAGTTCATCCACCCATTTCTCATACTTATCCCCTATGACAGGAATAACTATATCTTCATAAGGTATGTCAGGAGATTTCCTCAATAAGTACATGGTAGATGCTAAAGAATCAGATTTTTTGCAAATCACTTGTAGTTTCAAGTCTTTGAAAGTCTTCTCTAAATCAGATTCAGTATGAATGGGTAACACGGTTTCCCCAACAGCTGATAAAATTATTTCAGCGGGAACTAAACAAGTCCTCTGCAGTAAAAGTATGAATCCATTGTCTTTAAGTGTTGCCAATACATTTCCAAGAATTTGTCTATGTCCTTTACTAGGATGATTCAAGAATTTCATCACACAAAGGTCAATATCCTTGAAGGTCAAATTAGATTTTGGATCCCATGAAGACAATTCGAAGTTACCTGAGGGTAAATTACTCTTTTCTAAGATATCAGACTTAGAATGAGCAATTAAGTAATTTACCTTCAGCGCACCAAGGGTCCGGAAAAATTCACTGATTTTAGTACTAAGAGGTACAGAAGTGTCAGCAATTTCTAGTATCTTTAACCTTCTGGAAGCAGCATTCTCTAAAACAACATCCATCACAGTTCGTAAAGGAATTTCCTGCAACATAGTTTGAGATAATAAGTCCTTATCCCTTTCTGATAGGTAGCTGTTGACATAATTCTTGACATGCTGTGTCAAGTCATTGCTAGTTGCAGTATTTATAATGCCAGATAGAGACTTGAGAAGGACATGATTATCAGTGTATGATTTTAAGTAGCTCTCAATTAATTCATCAGCTTCTTTAAATCTCTCCATAACGTTATATATTTGATCCTTATTTTTTCCAGATAATTCCAAAATCGTTTTTGCCAGTGATGAGCAAACATGAATATATCTTCCCAGTATTTCTTCATCAGACTTAGAAAGGATCTTAGTTTCATTGTATGGAATGAAGCGATATTCTTCTAATAAAGGTATCTGTTTCCCTTGGTTTCTTGGGGCAACGCTGGTTTTCAAGTGTTTCAACTCCACTCCACCAGAAATTATTCGTTTAGTGTTTTTTTCATAGAAGACAGGTAAACCTACAAAATATAAGCAGATCTATATCAGCAAAATGAAAAAAATATAAACAGACTTTTTAATGGAAGTGAAGAATGGCACATGCCTACTATTATGAGTATTTACCATTGTATTCCTTACGTGCACTATTCATCACAGTCTTATGGAGGACAGGATCTATTTTTATATTCTGTATTCGGGTTGGTAGGCACAACGCTCGTTTTGGTGAACCAAGAATGGAAATCTGAAGCATTGTGTCTAAGAAAACTACCCACTCGCCAGTCCATTTCAGGAGGCCTTTATTTCCTGAAATAAAAGTACTGTCGTTTATTTGGTGTTATTTTCGTAGATGCAACATACAGATATATTTTATTATGACGCTGATGACACAGATAATATATATTATTGCATCTCTCTCTAAAAATTATTATTGTATTTATTCCTGGATGATATGTTGAATGAAAAATTATATATGCATTCAAAGTTGAGTATCTAAATCCATATTGTCATTATAATTTCATGCTAGTATTTGTAAACTATTTTATAAAATTTATTTAATAATATGTGTACGAAAACGTATTTCAGAATACAAGATAAATTCTTATGCTGCTTCACCCCCAAAGGGATTAATAAACAAATCTATAATCACAGGATTAATTATGACACAGTTTAAATAAATATTTTTATATAGAAAAGAAGTGAGATAATTTATGAACAAAGGAATGAAGTGAATAAAGAATAATCATATTGTCCACTAATTAACTACTATTATACATCATTATTCATTTGATAAAGACTGAAAAAGCATGTCAACCATGAATGTTTTCTTTGATTTATTATGAACTCTTTTATGCTACTGTAATAATATTTTAAATTATTCAAAAAAAAGAGTTAATTAAAAATAAATTGTTTGTTTAAAAATTTCATAAGTTGCATATCCTAAATTTTCATTAATTACATGACACTTAACACTATCATTTCTCTAAAAACCATTTAATGACAAGACTCAAAATTATACCTTCAATATCAGCTCCAGCTAAACCTTGAAATGCTGGACCATAATCATATCCTCTCAGTTTCAATTCCTTATATATGTCATTCTGGTTTAATGGCAAAGATTTGAGATCGTTACTTTCCAATAGCTCGGATGAATCAGTTTTCACACTTTCTTCTTGAGAATATACGCGTCCGGTGCAGACAGTCATGCCACCTTCACTGATTTCAAATTCTCCAGCATTTGATATATCAACTAGGAATTTGGTGGATGCTATGAAAAAATTCGATTCATTAGTTTAGTAACCAACAGAAGATATTCATGTTTATAATAAGCACTTTCGGTCTCTGATGTTATTTATTTTAAAAAATCATTAGAATTTAAATTATATATAAATCTGTTTAAGAGTACATAAAATATCCTGATTAACATGACAAAGCATATTAAACATTTATGCACAAAATATTTCTCAAAAAACTGAAATAGAAAATTTGAATTTTTGTGTCATCAAAAAGATTAATTTCTTCTTTGATTTTTTTAAAAATTCATCTGAATTTAAATCTTCCCTCATCCTAATAGCATTAGGAAGTAAACTGCATTTTTACTATATAGTGCAATGTTTTCTAGTGCTTTGTGTGCCTAGGGTTAATAATTTCCTTTTACCATAGCTTACCCTATGTTTCATTTCCTCATTGATTGTAACAGGTGTTAGACATTAAAATACCACATGAGAAAAACTATCACTCTTAAAGTCATTTTTGAAACTTTGTACTGATTAATTCTAACAGCTCACAGGTTTCAAAAATATTTTGAAACTGTCTCACATGCAATATTTTGCAATTATTTTTAGCAGGGAAAAAAGTAGAGAAAATTTAATTGGTATTTGTCTTTGTTCTACAACTGTACTTTAACTTTTTCAGGTTTGAACTTATTTTTAAGACTAACCGATTTGAATGAAAATTGCGTACCCAGAAGTTCAATCAGATTTTAAAGAACTAATTTTTATCTTATGGGGTGTACACAGATTCTTTACAAGCAGAATTTTTTTTGTGGGGGGGGTAAGAGAACAGAACAACTGTTGCACAATTAATGCATCAGTTTCACCCCATTGCATAGCTAATCTGTAGTGATCTTAAACGCACTATGCAAAGTTTTGTTCTCTTTTTTTCGTGTTCTGCATCCAAATATGATGGCACGATTAATTGATGATGAGGAAAGACAAGAATAGTTGTACCACGGGCAGTCATGAGAATGACAAGTCTTATCTTCCATTGACTCAAAAAGCACAAGAAGTTGTACAACATTGCTATAATACTTTCGTGACATTTTACAGCATTCAGAGTACTGAACCCATCGTGGGAATATCATATCGTTCTTGCGCTAAAAGTGGGTGTCTTCTTGTTCCTTTTTTCAAAATCCTCATTTTAATGCAATATTTGAGATTTGGTTCAATCATAATCTCATTTAATGCAATATTTGAGATTTGGTTCAATCATAATCTAAGAGTTAAAGAAATGTAAAACTTTTTTAAATTTATCTTATTCATTCATATAGACAAAACATTTCATTTGTTACAAGGAGGGAGAACTACCTTCTTTTGATAATACAGTAGCTCTGTGAATTTTCACTTCTTCGAATGTAACAGGAAGTGACATAACATCCTTTCCCTTGATCTCTGCCAGAACTTTCCAAACTAGTACCAGATAACCAGTGGCTGGATAAAGACATCTGCCATCTACACGGTGATCCAAGATGCACTTGTCGGGTGACTCATCTGAGCCAACATTCACTTCGGTGATCATCTGGGACCGGTTTGTATTTTTGTCCCATTTGGCTACACGCCAACTTTCAGAATGATCCCATTTGATTAATGGAGATATCATTGGTGTACCCTTTGGCACCGGGAATTGCACTTGAGGATACAGTTTCTCAATATCTGGATTTAGACCAGTAGTGTAAAGTCTGAAAAAATAATTTGGTTCAAGATTTAGCATGAACTGAATATATCATTAAACAATTATAAATATCTCTACCACAGTTATCATTTTATCACTAGTAGTTCTGTGAACAGTAGACCTGGAATGAAAAAGAAGAAAAACAATCTACTCTTCGTCGCAGTCTTTAACCCTCCATTTGGCGCGCGAAATTTTGTTACGCAGTTAGGTGAACGGTTATATATGTCCGCATTTTCTCTTCCTTTTTTCTACAAATTTTTCATTCTAAGAAAAAACATAGCTGCAAATTAAAGAACATACATCTAAGAAATGCAAAAAAGAGAAAAAGTAATTTCAGATGACTATTTTGAATATTTTTATAGAGATTATAAAAACACTACACTGTTTTTTTCGGACTTTTTCCGTATATTTGACGGTGTAATGCTGTTTTGTTGATAAAACGGTTTTTCACCGTTTTCCGCTCCAGCCATAAATGGTTTAAAACCGTCAGTTCAAATTCTATTTTTCGTCATACGATAATGCTTTCTCTTTTCTTAAATCATTTTAAGATTATTTTCTACGCTTGCCCATATTGCATGAAGTCCCCGGTGGTCTAGTGGTTAGAGCGATTTCATGGAGCATTTATGCCAAATTCGAAGAAAATTGAGTAACGTGTTTGGTCACGACTGTAGAATAAACAAATTTGCAGACAAAGAGAAGAAATGTGGAAATGTTGAATGAACAGAAGAAGTGTTAAAACAGGACCTTGCTTCGCTTGGTCAGTAAAAGAGTAATTAAAGTATGAATGTGTAAATGAATTTGAGAAACAATAAAATATTTTCAAGTGACATAACAAGATTCACTCCAAAAATTCATTTGAGAGAATTACTTGCCTTCCAAGACTAGACAAAAGATGAACTCTGTTATCCTCATTTCTTTTCATAAGACCAAAATACTCAGCGTGAGGGCCGATTACTCTCTTGAGTATAGCCTGAAGCTGATGATGGGGGGCAATCTCAATGACAATGGCATCTTTAGGAACATGAAGGAGTGATTCGTGGAACAAGACTGGAGAAACCAAATTTTTGACAAAGTAGGAGGCACCAGCTAATTTTGCAGATGGTTCATCCCATTCTTGTTCTGGATAAGAAGAGCTAATCCAACGACTAATTCTAGGTTTAGGATTGGGTATCACCTACAGAATAACAAATAAATAAAAATCTATGCTATATTAAAAGACCGTATAAAGAATCAATTAAGAGTAGTTTATAAAAGTCACTCGAAATATGCAACTCATAATATTTTCCAGTACATAAATAATAACAAAGATTCAACAAAAGAATTATGGTTTTAATACATTTATAGATTTGATACACAGCTAGAAACACACTTGGAAAAATATCAGAACAATTCAAAAATGGTCGTTCATTTTGAATAAAAATAGAAGGTAATTTTCTAGTCTTATATTCTGTATACAGTGAAACCTGTGTATAACGATACCGTCCTTAACGATAAACCTGCTTATAACGACATTTCCTTTGCTCCCAACGGAATTCTTATCTACTCAGTGTACTCTGAACCTCCCTACAACGATAAGCACTTTTTAGAGGCACCTGCCTATAACGATGATGTTACGACTATAGATAGAAAAATATCTAAAAAAGACAAAAAACGAATGAAGAAGAAAGATGTGGAAGAAGAATCTGATGGATAGTATCATCAGAGGCCTCCATCCGTGCAGATTCAAAATTAGAATAGGTTTTCTGTCGAGGAAAAACGACTTTAAGGCAGAAATTAATTAAATTTTCCTCTGAGGCCTGAACCCACTCTCGAAAAAATTGGAAACAAAATAAGGGAGAAAAACATTTATCCAGAAAGAAGAAATTCAAAATAGTCTTTTAAAAAACAGTCTTTTTTTCATTCCACAACAAGAGAGGTAAGATATTTTAAGCCTTATTTTCAGACTATGTTTAAAATACTGTTTTGAATTTCTTCGTTGTGAATAAATGTTTTTCTTCCTTATTTTGTTTCCAATTTTTCCGTAATGGGTTCAGGCCTCAGAGGAAAATTTAATTAATTTCTACCTTAAAGTCGTTTCTCCTCGAATTAATTTCTACCTTAAAGTCGTTTTTCCTCGACAGAAAACCTATTCTAATTTTGAATCTGCATGGATGGAGGCCTCTGATGACATCATCCATCAGATTCTTCTTCCTCCTCGTTCTTTTTCATTCGTTTTTTGTTAACGTTATTGTATTTTTACCATTATAGATCCACTTAACACTCCAATTTGATTCGGGCAAATCATTAGCAGCAAGAAGAAATTTATTAGCAGCTGGAAGTGCAGAGATAGTATCAGTTGGACATCGTACATGTACCTACCAATAACAATAATGTTCATTCATTCATTCTCTACCCACTCCGAACCAGCCTGCAAAAATTGACTCAAGGCTTTACATGACACAGAGGGGGAGGTTTTTTTTTTATGTTCAAAGAAAATTACATACTATACCGAAACACTGGTGGATCAAGATACACCGAAATAAATTCAAAAATTTCATATGAAAAGCAAAATCAATGTTGCCACAACTCAATCAGCCGAAAACGGCCGAGAGAAGATGCATAAAATGCCAGGGTGCAGAAACAGCAGTAGTTAAAAAATCCAAACAATAGTTTAAATAAAGTCAATTTAAATCCAAGCACATAAAACACATACACACAAACAACACATCATCAAAATATAAGGTGTAGAAATCTAAAATAGGCAAAAATGATTAAAATGACATAGCAAAAAAACTAAATAGAAAATCAACTAGAGTTAAAATTTAAAGCTAAAAGTTTAAAGGAGTTTACATTGAACACAGACGATCACAAATAGCTTCGCTAAACTTAAAACAAGAGATCAGCCTGTCACGATTAATTTTACAAGACAAAATGTTTTCGAGTCACAGTGGCTTAGCATTCTCTGTGGGTCTCCCAAGGTGAAACTCATTTGTATAGCGACACTCAAATGCATAATGATCGGGGTCACCAATGATCCCGCCCAATAAGGGGAAGATAGTATTTTAAATATGCTGAGATAGCGCTGGAAAGGCCCATGTCCCGTAAGAAAATATAAGATATATTTATTACAAATTAACATTTTTTCATCCACACGAGGGACGTAAGCCCTGACCCGGGTCCCTGATGCAGATTGGTATTGGGTGTAACAATCATTCCAACTCTTCAATAAAATTCTTTTTAACTGTGATTTCAGATATGAGTATGGAAGTGGGAGCTTCATAATTCTCCAGTAGTGGTTGCCAGCTTGGCGAATTGATCGGCGAGCTCATTTCCTGGGATCCCAGCGTGAGCTTTCATTCAGGTCAGCCCAACCAGCCTCTCCGCCAAGCGAAACTTATTTTTAATTGAATTAACAAAATTTGATTTTGTCCTATGGCTCTTGAGGGCATCGATGGAGGATTTGCTATCGGTGAAGATATTAATTTATTATTATTCTCAACTGCCCATTCGGCGGCCGCTCCCAGGGCGGCCAACTCTGCTTGGAAAACAGTATTATTTGGTTCTAGTCTATGACAAATTGTTTTCTGCTGAATTTCTTTGTTGAGGATGCACGCGGAGAATCCAACACCGCCAGCGATCTTGGACCCGTCCGTGTACACCTCAAAAATGTCATCGACAAGTCTCTCCGGTAGATTTAAAACCCTGACATCCAGGGGGATATCGGAAAGCAACAAATAGTGATCCAATTTATTTAATTCAATTGTTCCAGGGAGTCCTCTTGAGCGACAGGACCAAATTGAGGAATTTGAAACTTGAGGTATTCATAATTGGCCTTAAGATGTAAGAGAGGGATGCCGGACAGGACATTAAGCGCCATTTCTTCATTGTGTGCTATTTGTTCTATATGGACTCAGAAGATTTAAAAGAAAAACTCAGTGTAACTCTTAGTGTAAAGACGATTAATTTCTTCGACAGTAAGGGCTCCACCCCAAACTCCAGCGCCATAGAGTAAAGCCGATTCAATAACACTAAAATACCAAAATGTTACTAAATGTTTGTCTATATTCCAGTTTGCCTTCATGAACCTATTAAAATTGCATGTCAGTTTGTAAATCTTTTTATGAAGGGACAATATGTGATTGGACCAAGTCAATCTGCAATCCAGCAGAATTCCCAGGTATTTCAGAGAGTTCCCTATCTTAACACTTTGCCCATTGATTTTAAAAATGGGATTTCTATTAAAAATATTCTGTCCACGTCTCTGTCTGTAGTGCATATTAGATCTGAAAGCGAGACCCTGACACTTGTCGACCGACAGGTCATGTTTTAATTTTCTAAATTTATTGGCAATAGCGTCCAGCGCCTTATTTGTATTATTCTCCAATTCTTCCCTGACTCTGCCGTCCGAAACAAGTGCAAGGTCATCTGCAAAGGCCTGTAAAAACAAGGTGTCACTATTCAGATTCAAAAGTTGACTCATGTATAGGTTCCACAATTTGGGTCATATAACGGAACTTATACATGAACAATAACGTTCGACACATCTCCGATTTGAGGGGGAAGTACTAAGCGAAAGTGTCAGACAAGCCCTACACTTGCTCTGTGGGAGGTACACGCGCAGTATCTAACTGTTATCACTACACTTCAAGCCACTTATCGGTTCTCCTGTATTTCGCCTTTAGCGATTTGTCCAACACAGCTGCAGCGGGCGTTAGGGAACTGGTACAATACAATACCGATTGTTTTCCTTGAAAAATGATACCACATGGTCCAGAATATGGATAGCAGTAGAATCAGAGGAAGAGGCTAGAAATCACAGCCTCTTGTAACAGGGGGACCAGAGGAGGAAGATGGGCTAGCGACAGAAATGTGCTTAGATTTCCGTTGCCTCCATTTTCACGTGCTATCGAGCTTGTTCATTCGCAATTAGAACATCTGAACTACTTAGGTAGGCTCAAGCATATGTGTATGCAAGTATCATCTGCTTCAACAAGTACGCAAACAAAACTAACAGATTATATTTAATGGGAATTGGAATCCTAAATCCGTTAACCCTAATCCTGTTACTTCGATGTACCTTTTCTCAAAATCTGTTGTAGATTCATGTATGAAATTTTTTATACAAGCAAAGTACATCTTTCTCATTATACTGAAATGATTTTTGAAAAAAATTTCAAAAATTAATTTTTTGCAATTTTTTTTTGTGTCAAAATAGGGTAAAATTTCACTATGTCTAATTAAATATTTTGTAAATTTATAAAAAATTAAAAATTAACCAAAAGCTCATTTCAATATAATGAGAAAGGTGTACTTTACTTCTAAAAAATTTCAAACATGTATCTATAACAGATTTTGAGAAAAGGTACATTGAAGTGGCCAATTTAACATTTTTTGTTATGACGCAAAACAATTTGTAAAAAATAAATTTTTGAATTATAAAAAGTCATTTTAGTATAACGAGAAAGATGTACTTATATAAAAATGTCAAACATGAATATATAACAGATTTTGAGAAAAGGTACATCGAAGTAACAGGATCAGGGTTCCAACTCACCTTAATAATATTATTATTAAAAATAATTATGCTTACATCTCCATTTACGTATACTTTTATTGCCATTAAATTTTTTAAATAGATTTCTCTCTTTGAAATTCTTAAAAAAAGTATAAATAATTTAAAGTTTATAAAGTACAATTTTGTATCATCTAGATGGATCAATAAACGCAATGAAATTAGTTATTATATTAGTAAATGCATACGCGAACATAAATGGATGCGAGAATGTTCAACCTGTGTGTGATGTTAACCTGCCTATAACAATGTTTTTTCTAGGTCCCCTACAATATCGTTATAGATAGGTTTTGCTGTATTACGTACTGAAATGTTGCTGCAAAATAAAGGTATAAAGCTTGGTAGATTGCATCTCATCTTTTGTTAATTATTGAAAAGTTCGAGGAAGTTAAATTAAACTTATTGTCATATTTTAAATGTTTTTAATGCTAATAAGAAATGCTTAAATTCTAGAATAAAAGCTTCTAAAGCCAATGCAAAAATAACACAAAATAATAAGCTAATCAAAACGCACACTAGAAATTAGATTTGCAGATATACAGAAAGAGAGAGTTAACAGTAGTTATATTTAAATATAAGTAATATATTTTCATCTAAAATCTATGTACAAGCACATAAAAAAATCACCTTTTCCAGATCAATTTGGAAATTTCCAACTGCAGGAAGTATGTACTGGCTGTGGAAAGCATAGCCACAGCTGTCAACTTCCCGAACAAAAATATTTTCAGCTTTCAAGGCATCCACAAACACTTTCAGACTGTCTTTGGGTCCAGATACGGTTACAGAATCTTCAGCATTATGGCAAGCGGGAAAAATATCTTTAGGACAGCACTTATTAGCTTCAGACCAAGTTATACCTAATAATCAGGGGGGAAAACCCTTCAATGCAAAATCCAAACAAATAATAATGCAATTTTACAGTAAAGTACTTTTATTACAGTGATGAAGCTCAAAAAGCGGTTTATTAAGTCCTCAAATTTTTATTTAATGATGAATATTTAAAAAAAGAGGAAAGAAAGAAAAAGAAAACTATATGCTTTTTTTCACTGCATAATGCCTAATGTTGAATTCTCGAGGTACTAATATATATTCTTTTCAAGAGTTATACCTAGTTTTAACATAATTTGTTTAGCTGAAATCCGGACAAGCCGGTGCAGGGGTAAAACGTCATAGGGAAAGAAGTGGCTTTAGAGTCCGCCCGACAGGGGGTGTCACGTGCTGTACAAGGAAGGGGTATTATGATGACCCCTGAAATATTCGCCAAATCTTTATTTATTTACTAGTTGAATAGCCCGTTGCCTCAACGGGGTACAACAATTTGCCCCGATGAGGGGGCCTTGGCCTCCAACCCTGCATATTGTCCTACCGCCACGAGAAAAAGCCTGAACAGGGTTACCTGAAGTAGACCAGTCTAAGAAAGGAGTGAAACGGGTTTAAAATCAGCCGCAACATTTGACAAACTAAGCGCACTTCGTTAGGCGAGGAATTCGCTTTTGACTGAAGAGTAAAGCGAAATGAGACTTGCACCGGTTCTATCTGCCCCAAATGAAATAAAGCCCTTTCTTTCACCCCAAAAATGCAGTGGAATATCCCGTTTCCATAACGACCGAAATCGTATGTGTGGTGTCTGGGGGTTTTCTCGTGGCGGTAGGACAGTAGTATAGTTTAAAATTATAACATCTGTCTACTAAAACACTCTTTAATAACACTGGAATAGACTTTGAAGAAACGAAAAAACATTTAAGGAGTTCGAATTCAAAGAAGATAACTGTTTATGAATGTTTGATCATTCAAAGCTAAATTAATGAAACAAATTAAAATAAAACTGCTAAAACTTTTAATTTTCAGTTTGTACTGGGGTCTGGATATGGTGGCTCATCTACTTTCTCACCGACAATGGATGCAAACAATGAATTTCTTGCATTGGCGGAATTATGTCAACTTCTTCGAATACGTTAAATTCTCTGAATTGTAACTAAACTTCTCTCTCGCTGTCAGAAACTGGCATAAATCTGGACATCTTAAAGATCCGGTCACTAGTCCGGATTTTAGCTTGAAATCCGGACGTATGGTGACCTCATGTGTCATACTATTACGGAGTAAGTTTCTCGGAATCTAAAGTAACTTCTATTACAAAAAGGTTTTTTGGCTAATATTCTTCAGCAAAATTGGTGTCAACCTTTAATTCCCTTCTTTAATATTCATTTTGTAAAATTTTAAATCCTTGGAAATGTTTACTAAGCTGCGCAACACGTGTCTCACGTTAATGTTCTGTTCAAGGTATTATGATTTAGTTTTTTATTTATTATTATCATTCAGATTAATTAAAGGGAATTCTAAGTGACTTCTACTGTTGAAATTTCAAACGATCTTATATGATAGATATTTAATTATTTTATGGATTCAATTAAATAAACGCCATTTATTCTTTGTAACTGCCTGAAACTGAAACAATAATTTCAATAGAATTTAAGAAGCATACAAGGGAAATAACAGATTAGATAATTTTGCGTAAAAACCTACTTCGTTAATACTAAACACATCCAGCGTTCAAAAGTAATTATGATGAAAATCGTATTTCTGTAACGGATTTAAAACTAGCTTTCAATTGATTTATCAACCTTGTAGTAAAATTAATAAGACAGAAACTTTTCAATAGAGAAATCTTTCAGTTCTCTGTTTCTTTGACTTAGCAAGCAAATTCATTTTAAATACAAATAAATGTTTGAAACTAACGCAAGTTGGAAAAAAAATGGTAGTTAAAAAATATCTTAAAAACAATTGAAATTTCTCTTTCATATTTATTGCTTCAAAACAGCATTTTATGGTGTCATAAGAACAATGGAGCAATTAATGAAGAAAATAAGGAGCGTAAACCAAAAGGTCAATGCTAATTTTCGTTATCTCTCTCTGGAAATCGAAGTTTGGCCTAAGCGAGGATATTGAAATGACCATCGTTTCGTAAGGAAGTAGAGCTAAATGGAAATTTGGCACATGGTTTTTACATAGAGTTACTTAATTTTTTGGTTCAAATTCGAACATGCCAGGGAGGGTCAAGGGTCTCTGGGGGTCAAGGATAGTATGAAATTCAAAAAGCTGCGTACAAACGACCCTCTTTCATAATACTAGAAAAGAGTTTGAGGAAATGAAAAAAATCAAAAAGTTATAATACAAAGAAGATACAATTTTTACTAATGTTTGGTAATTCAAAATTATATTAATAAAAAAGAGACAAACCGTAAAAACTTTTAATTTTCCGTTTGAACTGGGTCCCAGATAAGGAGACTCATCCACTTTCTCATCAACAATGGATGTAAACAGTATAAACACTGAATTTTCTTTCATTGGCGTAATTAAGCCTTTAGATTTTCCCTATTACAAGAAAATTCTTCTCTCGCCACTTTCACTGGCGTAAATCCGAACATTTTAAACATCCGGACACTAGTCCGGACTGTCCGTACGAGATCCAGACGTATGGCAATACTAGTTTTACAACAAAAACGCATATATGCAAGCACATTTGTACCAAATCCATCAACGTGTAACCTGTTTATCTATGAGCGTATAAGGTGTCTCAAGAAAGTGGAACAAGCTTTTATTTCCTTCAATATTGCACTTAGGCCTATACTACCAATTACAAAGTTTCATCAAATAAGGTAGGAATTCTTGTGAAAACATTTTGGCTTCTGTGGAAGTTGAAAATAAACGATTAAGAAAATTAAATTTTTATACGTTCCCCATAGATTAAAACTGTTTTGCACTAACATTTCTTCTTTGTTTTTCATTTGCCTAATTCTCAGTTGTGTAGACTGCAGAAGCGCCACATTTCCCTTATCAGCGACTTTCTGAACTAATTTGTTTATTTCGGTATCCTTTTCCCCATTTCGTCATTAGTCACCCTACCAAATTTGGTGGCATTTCAGCTGATAGATCGAGCTACAGAAGGCTCTGAGTACTGTTAGTTTTTTTTAAAAAATCACCCTGCATTTCTAAAAACTCGTTTTACCTTGACCCCAGTCTTCTTTATAGGGATTTCCTATTTTATGTCATAAAACACTGACAGCATATGACAGGTCAGATCTTGTCCCCATCATAAGATACATTATTGCTCCACTGCTTCACGTTAAGGCAAGACTGTCTCATTAATTTCCTCTGTACAAACTTCTTTCTCCTTCAAAATAGGTGTATGAATTGGCCTGCGGTCGATCATACCAAACCGCTGAAGTGGCTCTTTGTGGCATATGCTTCTTGTCCAATTTTGATGCTTCCATCATTAGGACTATGTGTTTCTATTCCCAAGAAATATGATGCTGTCTTGCTAGTAATTTTGAATTTCGTCTTTAACTGATTTGTGAAATTTTTCGAATCTTCTTCACGAGTCGCAGCAATCAGTCCGTCATCCACATATGAATGCCTCACTTGCCAAATCGATTAACTCCACTTTCTGGTTTTTAAAAAATTTTAGTGTCAAAGCTCTTGATTGACTCCTAACTGTTTATATTGAAATCAAATTTCTCTAATAACAAGGATTAACACCACTAAATGACAATTTTCTTTAGCCATTGAATAATAAATAATTTATTTCAGAAACGAATGTGATTAACTCCATGCTCTAATGTAAATCGTTGATAATTGCATTATTGCGCAATAAAAATTTAGTTAAAAAACTTTTTAATGCAATGATATTGTCGTAAAAGCCACCGCTAAATATGTTGTTGTTGTCATTCGTTGTTTTATTCATCTTCCTCTTCTTGGGGTTAAATAATGATAAGTTATTTAAACCCTCGACACCTCTTCCTTAAGAATGATCCCTACGTATGTGAATTTTATAAGCTTTAATGTCTTATTTACCATTTGAAAGGATGTCTCAATTGTGTGTCTTCCCCACTGATACACGGGGCCGCGGTGGCCTAGTGGTAAGGTCTCGGCCTTGGGGCCGGAGGATTCCAGGTTCGAGACCCGATTCCACTGAAGATCCGCCGTGTATGGGGCCTGTTGCACGCTAAATCAAACGTAGTGGTCAAACGTCCTCCCGTTGGTGTGGCGTGGAAGTTTGGAGAGGGGGTGCCAGTTCAGGTGTCGTCCTCGTCATCTGACCGAGGTTCAAAATTACGAGGTCCGTCCCAAAATAGCCCTCGTGTTGCTTCAAAACGGGACGTTAATATAACTAAACTAAACTAAACTAAACCCACTGATACACGCTCATTTGGTCTTTTTCAGTTTTAAATACATTACTACATTTTTTCATAAATACGATGTTGGATCTCGATACATTATAGATTATTTGATATAGTTGCAACAGCGGGCACTATACTGTGTAGTATTATGAACTTGTTTAAATTCATTCCTCCCATTAAATATGATTATTATAAAAACTTAAGAACAAATCGACATGACGGGAGCTCAAATACAGCTGCGAAGAAAACATCATTTATATTGATGATGAATCAATTTAAACAAAGTAATAATAATAACTGTAGTAACATAACAATTATTATTTATTTTTGTTAAAATCTTCAATAAAAAATGCACATAATGAAGTTTTCCTGTGATAAAAAATAATTTGAAGATTGAATTTGATTTTATACTTTTCTTTCACTTGACAAATTGATTTACTTCCTTAATCATGCAATTATTGTAGTAATAATAACGATTACTCCAAGGATATTCTATCTGTTGTAAAGTGAAGTGAAATGTAACCGCCACCAGGAGGCGATGTTGTGACGTCAGCCTGCGAGCTGACTGATGTAATCAGAACTACTTGTGATCTCGGCTTTGTCGTATGTTTTGTGTATCTCTGTGTTTGTGTCGTTCATTGTCAATAAACGTATGTGTCTCAAAGGCTTTTAGTCTTATTTGGCCAAAGTACCCAGCATATGGTAGATGCAAGCCCCGTAAGATTTATGAACTCTATGATTCTATGTTAAATGGTTTTCGAACATAGTGGTACCCTCGGCGGGACTGCGAGTACTTTGGATTAGAACTTTTGTGAATTCTGTTCTCGACATGACAATGGATTTGACACTGCTGAAAACACAGAGGAAATCTTTCCGTACCTCTTTTACGGTATGTGCTAAGAAAATTGATGACGAGCTTCTAAAAGAAGCTCCTGAACTGACGCAACTTTCGATTTTGAAATCGCAGATTAGCGATAAATTTGCGCGCTTGGAAACATGCCAGGCAGAAATTACGAACCTGATTTTGAAAACTGAAGATGCCGTACAGGCATATGAAGAAGACTTTTTGTCTGCTGAGAAGTACCGAGATAATTATATTGAGCTTTGTTCGCAAATCGAACAAATGTGTTTCAAAGACTCGAGTACTACGGATTTCTCTGAAAAGAGAAAATTTAAGCTCTCGAAGATTGAGCTGAAGAAATTCGACGGAGATGCTAAAAATTATTTGACTTTCTGGAGCCAATTTCGAAAAATATATGAAGATTCAAGTATACCGAACGAAGATAAATTCCAGTATCTTCTACAAGCTGTTGTGCCAAAATAAAAGGCTGCTCGTGTGGTTGAAAGTTTCCCGGCAACAGCGGATAATTATCAGAAAGCGATTTCGCAGCTTCAGGAACGCTTTGGAAGAAATGATCTATTGGTGCAGATATATTTAAGAGATATGTTGCCCATGGTCATGAAAAACGCGGTCACCGGACGCTCAAAAACAGATCTTTCAGCATTATATGACGAGTTGGAAGCGAAAATACGAGCCCTGGAGAGCCTAGGAAGAACGCAAGAAAAATATGGAGATTTTTTAAGTCCATTAGAGGAGTCCTGCTTACCTGAAGAAGTGTTAGTGGCCTGGGAAAGGAGCCGAAATCATAGCTTTACAGAGACTAAAGAATCCCGAACTTTAGAACAATTGATGAACTTTCTTCGTCAGGAAGTCAAAGGCGAAGAAATGGTTTATTTAGCACGAACTGCTTTCGCCTCCCACCAGAGTTCTCGACGAAAGGAACTCCATAATGATCAGGTAAAACAATTTGAGTCAACAACAGCATCAGCTTTAGTAAGTCTTCAAACAACAGGTAAGAGAATTCGTAACTGTATTTTTTGTGATAAATCTCATCCTTGTGAAAAAAATTTTTCCGCAAGGAAAATGACTTTAGCTGCTAAACAAAAATTATTGTTTAAGAAAGGTGCATGTTTTTCTTGTTTAAAGAAAGCTGCTCATTTAAGTAAATTTTGTGATGTTAAAAATCAATTGAATTGTTCTCATTGTAATAATCATCATTTTGAATTAATGTGTGATAAAAATAATGCATCTAAATGTGTTCCAAAACCTGAAAATTCCCTCTCTAATTGCAGCAAAAGCGAAACTATCTTTTTGAAAACACTTTGCGTTCTTATTCGTTATCAAGATCAACAAAAATTAATTCGCGTTGTGATGGACTGGCTCACAAAGCAGCTACATCAGCGAAAAAATCGTAACTCAGCTTAAAGCATCTCCTCTTGGAACCGAAACAGTGATTCATGCGCTGTTCGGGGGGGAAAGAAACTAAACCAACATATCATGAAGTGTTTCCGGTCGAGGTCAGTAAATTAAATAGAACTTTTTCTTGTAGTTTTGAAGTTCTTTCAGAAAAAACGATTTGCGGTTTTATGCCTAGGATTGATAACGAAGAGATCTTGAAGGAATTAAAAAGAAAGAAAATAGATTTTACTGATTCTTTTCGAAATGAAACGGAAATTAATCTTTTGATCGGAGCAGATGTCTTAGGAAAATTATTGACAGGAAATACAGTTGAATTAAAATCCGGCTTAACAGCCGTAGAAACGAAACTGGGTTGGACTGTATTTGGAAAGGGCTAATGTAAAAAGGATAATATTTTGACGACATTATCAATGCATTCCATGAACGTACCAATAAATAAACTTTGGCAACTTGAGGTTTTAGGGATATCGAGCCCAACCGAAACTGAAAAGGAAAAGGGCGATCTTGATTTAAATGATTTTAATGACAAAATGAAAATTCTTCCTGATGGAAGATATAAAGTATAACTTCCTTGGAAATATGATTCTAAGAATTTACCCAGTAATAAAGAGTTAGTCTGGAAAAGACATGAAAGAATGATTAACAGATTTGGAAAAGGGGAATATTTTTCTGATTATTAGAAAGTATTCCAGGATTGGGAAAATTTGAACATTATTGAACGCGTGCCAGATTTCGAATTGAATAGAGAATGTCATTATTTATCACACCGGCCAGTGATTAAATTAGATAGCCAAACTACTAAAATTCGTCCGGTTTTTGACGCTTCTTCCTCTCAGAGGGAGAATCCTTCTTTGAACGAATGTTTATATAAGGGAATTAATTTTATAAAATTAATACCTGATATTCTTGCTCGATTTAGAATGTATCCAATCGGTATCAGTGCGGATATAGAAAAGGCATTCTTAATGTTGTCTGTTGCACCTAAGGATAGAGACTTTCTGAGATTTTTTTATCCTTGTAATGATGTAGAATTGATTTACAGACATTGTAGAATTGTGTTTGGTGTTTCTTCGAGTCCCTTTTTATTGAATGCTACAATTATGCATCTTCTTGAAAATTGTACAGAATTTTATGATGTTGTACAGAAACTTAATTATTCTTTCTACGTTGATAATTATTTAACTGGAGTGCATAATGTTTCGGAGGCTGAGGATTTTATTGAAAAAGGAAAACTTATCATGTCTAAAGATTGTTTTAATTTGAGGGGTTGGGAGAGCAATGTAGAGTGTAAACATTCTAGTAAGCATTCTGGAAACACTTCGGTTTTAGGAATAATTTGGAATTTGGATGAGGATACCTTGAAGTGTAAAATTGATTTTGAAATTTTATCATGCGAAACTAAAATAACTAAGAGATTTATTTTGTCTACGGTACAAAAATTCTATGATCCTCTTGGTATGTTGACACCTTCTACATTGCTCCCTAAACTCATATTACAAGATTTATGGAAATATCATTTTTCTTGGGAGGAGGAATTGCCTTTTACTTTTGTTGATAAGTTTTCTAAATGGTTAAATGAAATGTATTTATTGAAAGATGTAACTTTGCCACGTTTTATGAACTTTAATGAAACATCTGAATTGCATGTGTTTGTAGATGCATGCAAGGGGGCATATGCTGCTTGTGTCTTCGTTAGATCCGAGGTAGAAGGTGAAAGTAAAGTGAGACTAATTCGCGCAAAGAACAGAGTGGCTTCTTTAAAATCTTTGAGCATTCCAAGGTTGGAATTGATGGCTTGTTGCATCGGAGCAAGACTTGTTAATTCCGTTATCAAGGCGATTGATGCACCAAGTATTAAAGTCACACTCTGGTCGGATTCCACTGTTGCTTTGTGGTGGATTAAAGAATATGGAGACTGGTCTGTTTTTGTTGCCAATCGCGTTAAAGAGATCAGAGAGCTAACTGGGTGTTATTCATGGCGACATATACCAGGAAATATGAACATTGCCGATCTTTTATCTCGTGGATGTACTCCCCAACAAATGTTAAATTCCAAATGGTGGGAGGGTCCATCTTGGTTAAAAGAAAACCCTGAGTCTTGGCCTGTTAGTGACATTATTTGTCAACCTAAAGAAGTAGATATTGAAAAGAGAAAGAGCAAATTAGTAAACATGAATCTAACAGAAGACACACACCCTTGGTATGCAGAAAGAGTATCTGATTATGATAAAATGATTCGAGTATTTACTTGGATATTGAGATTTGTAAATAATTGTAAAGTGGTTAATGGAAAATGTAAAGACGCTGAACTTTCACAATCTGAAATTGAATATTTTGAAAAGAAGTTAATTCTTTTAGTTCAGAGCTATTATCTTCCTGATGCAAAATCTTCCAATTTTATTGAAACTTTCCTAGACAATGAAGGTATTCTAAGAGTGAAAACGAAAATAATTAATCGAAATGATGATAGATCTTTTCTGTATCCAATACTGTTACCAGAAAAATGTGAATTTACTAAGCTCTTAATCAGAACTGTACATAGGAAAAACTGTCATGCCGGAATTCAAATGATGCAATTCCTGTTAAGAGAAAGATATTGGATAATCAGGGCTAGGAAAGCTATTAAAAATGTCCTGTATAATTGTGTTGTTTGTAAACGCTTTAAGGTTAAATCTATGTCAAGCGAACCAACACCTTTGCCTCCAGACAGAGTAACAGATTGTGCGCCATTTGAAATTGTGGGATTAGATTTGGCGGGGCCACTGTTTTTGAAAGATGAAGGAAAAGTGTGGATAGTTCCTTTTACTTGTGCGGTATACCGTGCCATTCATCTTGAACTTGTAAATTCCCTATCTTCTGACGCTTTTCTTTTGGCCCTTAGACGGTTTATCGCTAGACGCGGGCGGCCAAGAACGATTTATTGCGATAATGGAACTAACTTTCGGGGCACCTCTAATGATCTATCAAAACTGAATTGGAGTAAAATTCTAAAAGAAACCAGAACTCCTAAAATATTTTGGAAATTTATTCCTCCTACCGCGGCTTGGTGGGGAGGCTGGTGGGAAAGGTTGGTTCGCACTCTAAAGGATTTGTTAAAACGTACTTTAGGTAAATCAGTTTTAACTTCTAATGAACTGTATACTGTAATTTGTGATTGTGAATCCATCATTAATTGTAGACCGTTAACGTTAACATATGTCTCAGAAAATCCAGAAGAATTGATTCCTCTTACCCCTAGCATGTTCCTTACCGAAACACTGGGGATATTGAACAGTTAAATTCGAGCAGTCTCAACAAAAGAATAAAATATCGAAGTAAACTTTTGAAGAACCTACGCTAACGCTTTAGAAAGGAATACCTTGGCCAACTTGTGCAGAAACATAATGAAAAGCATTCGCGTAATCCTCAGGTTGGAGAAATAGTTTTAGTAAGTGATGATAATAAAAAACGTTTGTTTTGGGTTTTGGCGAAAATTGTTGAGTTGATTCCAGGGCGCGATGGGAAAATTCGCACTGTTAAACTTAAAACTCGGCATGGGACAGTTTTACGCCCTATACAGCGTATCTAACCTTTAGAAATTTATTCAAATCAATCTGTTGATAAGGGACCAGGTGGGGAGGAATCTAATTCTCATGATGTGTCTGATAATAAAAATAAATTGTTGCCTGCTGATGATGTAATAATGAGAAAATACACCTCATCTAAAAGATATGTGAAAACACCTAAAAGACTTGATCTTTTGAATAATGTTTGTTATGTGCTTTCTGAGTCTCAAGGGGGGAGGATGTTGTAAAGTGAAGTGAAATGTAACCGCCACCAGGCGGCGATGTTGTGACGTCAGCCTGCGAGCTGACTGATGTAATCAGAACTACTTGTGATCTCGGCTTTGTCGTATGTTTTATGTGTATCTCTGTGTTTGTGTCGTCCATTGTCAATAAACGTATGTGTCTGAAAGGCTTTTAGTCTTATTTGGCCAAAGTACCCAGCATCTGGTAGATGCAAGCCCCATAAGATTTATGAACTCTATGATTCTATGTTAAATGGTTTTCGAACACTATCTTATACTTTTTATATGTCGTTAGATAAAAGATACATCTGCAGTAATACAGTCTACGACGTTTTTTTGAATTTATAATTTAAAGGGAATTTTAAAAAACAATGTATACTATTTTATCACTTTTCTCTACTTTTTGTTTTATGGAGTTAATCGATTTGGCAAGTGAGGCATACATATAGAGCTACAAGTAGCTTTTAGACTTCTTCCTGTCGAATAAATAATGATTGATGCTTTGCTGCTCTTAAACCCAAGGTCTAACATAAATTTTCCTAAACATTTCTTCCTGAGTCGAGGGACCTTATTCAATCCATACAAACTTTTCTTGAGATTGCATACATTATTTTTACTATCATTATGACCTTCAGGTTGACACATATAAATTGCTTCATCTAGATCACCATATAACAATGCAATCGAGACATCAAATTGCATAACATGCATCTTCTCGCTTGCTGCAATACTTATTAGAGAACGTACAGTTCTCAACTTCATGACTGGACTGAAGGTCTGGTTGTATAAGATGCATCTTCTCACTTGCTGCAATACTTATTAGTGAACGTACAGTTCCCAACTTTGTGACTGGACTGAAGGTCTGGTTGTAATCAATACCATACTTCTTTCCAAAACAAAACAGATATTGAATTCAAAGTTGTTTTTTAGTGTTTTCTAATATTGGTATGAGGGAACACTGTTTTCTTAAAATATAAAATCCATGTCATCAAAGAATTGAAGGATAATACATGGGAAAATAACTGTTCAAATTTAACTATTTACTTAATAAATAACTATTTATTCTATGCTGCTAATCTCACCTTATGCTTTTTTTCAAAACAAAACAGATATCGAGATATAGAACAGATTCAAGGCTGTTTTTTCACTCTGCTTAGTGATATACAATTTTAATAGATATGATATAGATTAATTACTCACATCAAAATGATTTCCACAGATATAACGAGTCTGGTAGTTGATAGTTTCGGATTAAACTTATCGTCTCTCTTCATCGCTTTACACCACTTTTTGTGAAGAACATCATTTATTGGAACATTGATAAATAATGCATCGGGTGCCGTTATAGTTGTATTAACACATTTAGGAACAATACAATACTTATATTTTTCCGAAATTCCTTTATCTGGTGCGATAGTCTCAAAATATAGAAAAAAAAGCAAAATTTCTGTAGCGAGCATCAAAATGGATAGTTTTTCCTTCAAAATTTGAGAGGCGAATTTTAATTGCAAATTTTTTTAAAAAATACCTAGTATTTTTTTAAATGTTATTGTTCATTTTGAAGAATTACAAATCGACTTAAAAATAAAAAAATAATGCTGATTTTCCCCATTGTCCATACTTAGTTTATACTAGTTAAAAAAATACTTGATAATTCCTGTCATCACTATTATAAAGAAGAGTAAAATATACAGATCTTCAAATGAAATGTGAAAGAGGGCAAAGTGCCACTTGAGTAATAAAAAGAAAATTAAATAGAATGTAAGATTGCATTCAAAACATTGAATGAACACTTTTTTGAATTAAGGCTTGCAATGATTCTATACAAGTATGCTGTCAATATAGCCAAACAAAGCACTGAGAAAACTGAAATATAATTTTAATTTAATTTAAACATTGTGCTTGCAAAAATATCTATCACGTATGCATATTTACCAAGTGCAGCCATAGCTCCAGCTTCCAAATTAGAATCCACTAGTGCTTTTCCTCTTCCGTAGGAAATTAATAGTATTTGCTCAGCAGTTAAACTGCCATCAGCATAGGCACAGCCTAATTCACCCATGCTGTGCCCAATTATGCCATCAGGAATGATGCCAATTTCATTCAGAACATCAACAAGAGCAACCTGAAAATAAAAACAATAATAATTGAAACTTATCCACTACTCTCAGTTATAAAAAATATAGCAATTTTCATTTCAGCGAAACATTGAATTTCTTTTTCAAATATATTGCTTACTCTACAAAGAAAAGTAATTGATTTGAAATCATATTTTCAATCGTGGAAATTGATTTTAATTTAAAATATTTCTTAAAGAAATACAATGTATTAAAAAATTGACTTTAGAGCAAATTCAGAGTTTAATGAGGAAATTCATGAGGCAAACGATGTATGGCAATACATTTAACGTTTAATTGAAAACATGATTTACTTATCTATAAATATATGTAACAAAAACGTTTATTATTGCTATATCTTTATTACAGAAATAATATTTCTAAAGACTCGTCATTTAAAATAAATGTGTTTATTTAACATATGGACTATGTTAACAGATATTTGATAAAATAAGTTTTAAATTGCATAAAACTGTTCGAAAGAAAAACAGAAATTCCTAATTTGGCATAAAGAATATTTTATACCTGTACAGCAGCAATGGAGACAAAAACAGAAATGACGTTACTTGAATTAGATTCAATCGTCCCACCATTGGTTACCATATCTGTGAGATCTAGGCCATAAGGTTTCAGTACTTCAGCTGACCTCCTGATTGAGCTTGCAAAAGCTTCTAGATTCATAAGCTGTTTGGCCATACATGGCCACTGAGTGCCCATACCAGAAAATATATACCAGACTGGTCTATCTTCTGAAGTCAGCTTCTGCAATAGGAAAAGATTAATGTCTTACAATTGAGTTCTGTCATTAGTACAGTCGACGCTCGTTATAACGACCCTCTGCGTCCCACAGCAAAAGGTCTTTATAAAGAGTGGTCGCTATAGTGGATATAATTAAAAAAATGTACACATGCACGCTCAGCAGTTCCGTAAAGATAGGCGATTTTTAAAGAGATTCCAACTAAATATTCAAATTATGTTTTATCATTGGTATTAAAAATAAAATTTTATCAATTAAAACTGTTTCTAAAACAGATTTTAAAGTAGAAAATAAATGGTGTTATATACTTAAAAAACATTTATTTTCTAAAGAAAAAAATCAGAAAGGGTTGTTTGTCTTTTCTGCATATGTGCTTTTTGCAAAATTAATTTTCCATTTCAGTTAAAGGTGATAAATAATGTTCTGCCTTTCAAAAAAACATTTTAAAGTCTCAATAGCTCTTGAAACATATTTTATTCTAGGCTATTCTATTTTCCGTACTGGAGTGAGTGGTAATTCCCCCTCCCCATCAAAGTTGAACTGTAACATTGAAGACTCTACATCTACGAAGCTTGGCAATACAATAATCAAGGTCATTTCAACCTACACGTTTAGAAACATGCTCTTTTTGGAAAAATACTGGGATGAGTTTCCGCTGAATTCGGACGTTGTATTGGGATTAGACGACACTGAACTGTCATTATACCGGAAGTAATATAACATAGAGTGCATCGGGAAACACAGTTGGGGATTTTATCACTGGTCGTTATAATGGAATGGTCTTTATAATGTGTGGTCGTTATAACGAGCGTCGACTGCATTAAGAAAATCCAATGTAAGAATAATTACATATCATTAACCTGAAAATAAATCTCATACCTCTATTATATAAAAGGTCAAAAATATTACCAGTTAAATATAGAAATAAAACTCTTGAAGCTTAATTTGGTTTTGGTATAATAGTTTCCCATTTTGGAATGGTCATTTTCGGGACAGACCATATAATTTTAAGCTGTTTGCACTCCCCTCACCAAAAAGCTTTCAAGGCACAATTTATAAAATTAAATCTTTAATTGTTATTCTTTTAGGCACATTTTATAAAATTAAACATTTCGTCATTATATATATGTATATATATATATGGGGAAAAATTCTAATGTAACAATGAGATCACCAAGCAAAACTGTAATTCTGCTTAGTGTTCTATAATAAGGGAAAGTTAAATCATATTAGTGTCGAATCTTAAGGGCCTGTGATGAACAAAATGCGTGTTATTTATAGAAAAAAAAATATTTTTAAGCTGAAGAGTTAGTCGTTTGAGAGTACTTCTTTATTTTAAATTAAAAAAAACTAAATCTTACTTTTCAATTGCTAATTAATACAAATCGATATATAAAAGCATGAAATGTTAAATTTCAATTTTAAAATATAAAATTTAAAAAAAATTGTATTTGAGCAATACAGAGGTTAATTATAAATTAAAATTTTTATAGTTATTTAAAAAGAGGTTTAAATTCATAAATTACAGAATTCAACTTAAATACGAAGCATCTACCAAACTATTTATGAAAATTGCATCCATTTATACAATGGCTGTCAATATTTTTATTTCACACATTTTAGAGTTATAAATTAATATACCTTAATTTCAGAGACTTCCTGATCTTTCACGAGTAATTTATAGCCACGATACGGTTTCCTCACAGAAGATGAATAAACAGACTTGTGAAGAAGAGCAAAAAGTTCTCTTGGCGGTGATTCATTTTGAAGGTAGTCGAACACATACTGAACCCCTTCTTTTGTTCTTCCACTGCATAAAGCCAGCTGAGGGATAGGCATCTCTTCAATTTGTTTTGGTTTTTCTCAGTGGTATTTGACTTCAAAATTGCATGCACATTTACACCGCCGAAGCCAAAACAACTTATAGCAGCATAGTTGCCTCTCCATGGGGTTGGATTATTCACAATTCTGACTTGGCCATCGACTAAAGATTTGATATTAGGATTTGGTTTGTAAAAATGGAGATTTGGTGGGATAAGACTTTCCTCCATATTGATGACGAGTTTTACCAAACTGCAGAGACCTAGATAACGCAATGAAAGTTTTCAACCGTTCTTTGAATAACTTCGGAAAAAAGCTAAGCAAGGTTCTTAAACTTTACCAAAAATAATTAACTAGACAAATTATATATATTCAAGTCATAAGTTAAAATGATGAAATAATTATTTTAAATGAAGTGTTCTCAGTGAAGCTTAGATGCTTGAAGATAAAAAATAAAACATTTTTGTTCTTATTATTATGTACAATTGTTTTGAATTGAAATAAGTACAAAATTCAAATCTTAAACAAAAACGATATAAAATAACATAAACAGAAGTTCATACTGATATCAACATTTTTCAATTGATATTTTTTTAAATTTTTTAACTTCCAATATGAATTCTCAGTATCAAATTAGTTAACAACACTAAGAATATTTTAAAATATAATATGATTGAAATTGTTTTATCAGTCAGGTTTTCTTATTTTTAAATTAACATTAGGAGCATATTTTCCTTATACTTCCACATAAAAAATTCCTTTTATCAAAAATAACTAATATATTTTATTTTTAATTTTTTATTTACTTTTT
>BGPR01012180.1:0-13784 GCA_013235015.1 Araneus ventricosus
TCGTGCTCACGATAACACAGCACGATAACTGTCCGTGTGATATATGCTTAACAAAAGAAAACGAATATATGTTAAAGCAGAATGAGTTTCCGTCGGAGAAACGTGAAAGCGAAAACGTAACCAAATAATAACAGAGCACGATAGCTGTCCGTGTGATATATGCTTAAGAAAAGAAAACGAATATGTGTTAAAGCAGAATGAGTTTCCGTCGGGGAAACGTGAAAGCGAAAACGTAATCAAATAATGGCGACATAGAAAAAGGAAATAAAAACAAATCAAGAGAGGGAAAGTCTAGACGTGGGCAGGAGAGAGGGAAGAAAAGGAACATCACACATTTGACTGTGCGTCAAACCTGGGCTGCAGCCAGAGCAGCCAAGTCAATGGAAGGAAACAAGTTTTTGCCTTCCGAAGTGTCTCTCAAATCGATTATTCCCAAGTGCTCCACTATAGCGTGGTTGCACTTCACGCCATTCAACTTTTCAGGCCTATATTCTCCACGAAATACAAATCCATCCGCTAAGGGTGACTCCGATCCCCTACTGCACCTATGCGCGCCCCCTACGCCTTTAATACGCTAATACTCGCCTGCTCCGACTTCGTATAGAGTGAAACAGTCTTACCCCCTCCCCCATGTAACTACACCGATCGCATTTCAACATTTCTGCTCCAACAGCCCAGCAGTCAGTCCGGTAGTCAGTTATCCAAGCAGTTGGATATCCAAGACTGGTTGGAAACCCAAACTTCCGACCACAGTTCTCCAATTCTCAGCGATTTTTTCGCATTGACGACAGGTTTAGGCGTGGAGCGGTCGAATTTGCTTGAAGTGGAGCGCTCGTGAATGTCTAGCCTTATGTATTGAATAGGGAATGATTTATGATGCTTTCGAGGGCTGTTCGGTGAGCAGTCCCGACTTGTGTATTTTCTACTCATTGATGTATATTCCATCTTCTTTCTTCGTTTTCATTCTTCGTTTTCCCATTTTCTTTGTTCATCGAACTCTCGATGTGGAAAAATAGCCAACTGAGATTAAAAACGAAAAAGAAAAAAAAAACTTTTAAAAGAAGTTCAAGGAGTGTTGCAAGCTCTACAGTCCTAATGGACGTTCCACCACTGGATCAACGTCAAATTATGGACCGAATCAATCAAAACGGAAAAGGCACTATTCCAAAATACATGTTTGATTCTCTTCACTATGCGATGAAGTTAAATACAAAATATGCCATAATGTGGAAGTAAGTTGGTCGATATGCTATGGATTAACGAAGTGATTGACTCGTGGATCTTTACTTCCGGACATTGCTATTGATGGAAAAATTGGCATTCCAAATACAGTGAAACATGTGTATAACGATAAACTTGCCTATAACGATATTTTCTTTGGCCCCAGCGAAATTCCTATCAACTCAATGTATTCTGAACCTCCTTACAACTATAATCCCTTTTTAGATGCATCTGTCTGAAACGATAAATTTACCTCTATATACCCACTTAACACGTCCAATTTGTGTCGGACAAATCATTAGCAGCAAAATGCAGGAGAAATCGATTAGCAGCTGGAAGTGCAGAGATAGTATCAGTTGGACATTGTATATGCACCTACCGCAGACCAAGTTCGACACATCTCCGATTTCAGGGGAAGTGCTGAGCAAAAGTGTCAGGCAATCCATTAATAACACTCTTGCTCTGCGGGAGGTACATGTGCGCTGTTCAACTGTTGTCACTGCACTTCAAGCTGCTTATTGCTTCTCAGGTATTTTCACTTTAGCAATTTGTCCGACACAGCTGCATCAGGCATTAGAAACAATACAATACCGATTTTCCCTCCGTTGAAAAACGACACCACATGGTCCAGAATCGTGCGGAAGGGGCTAGAAACCAGAGCCTGTTATAAAAGAGGGAACGGGGGGGGAGGATGCGCTAGCAATTGGAATGTCCACAAATGTTCGTTGCCTCTATTTTCACGTGTTATTGAACTTGTTCATTCGCAATTAGAACATCTGAACTCCTAAGATGCGCTCAAACGTATGTGTAACAAGTATCATTTGCTTCAACAAGTAAGCAAATAAAATGAACAGAATAATTTCAAAATATTATTATAAAAAAATTATGCTTGCATCTCCCTTTTAAGCATACTTTAATTATTATTAAATTTTTTTATTGAAATTCTCTCGTGATGTTCTTAAAAAAGTGTCTAAAAAATTTAAATTTTGTAAAGTACAATTTTATATCAGCGAGTATTTGTAAGATGAATCAATAAGCACAATGAAATTAGTTATTATCTCAGTAAAGGCACACGTACATAAAAATTGGATGCAAAAATGTTCAATCTGTCTATAACGATAAACTGTGTATAACAATATTTTTCTACGTCACTACAATTTCGTTATAGACAGGTTTTACTGTACTTGGAAGTGCGATGTTCATTTACAAAGTCATAATGATCTACCGTTGTTTAATATGTTGGGGGAAAATAATAATAATAATGAAAAAAGAAAAGAGAGATAACTTAAATGTATTTTGTTAATTTTTACATAATGATTAATGAAAAGTATTGATGAGAGGAGAATTTAAATGTGCTTAGTTGAATTTTTGCATAATTATTAAATACCGGCAATTCGATTTCTCTCAGGAGTCATGTCAGTGCGATGGGGAAGTAGACAAGAAAATCAAGTTGAGAATACTTTCGATGATGTACTTTCAGAATCACAGGATTCAAAAAGATCTCTTTTATAAAACCCGATTCTATTATTCCTGATTCTATTTCTTGGAGTCAGATTAAAAATTTTTTTAAACGCTTACAAGTGACAAAGCGCTTTCAACTTGGACAGGATTCATCTTCATAAAAACTAAGGTAATGTATCCAACCCGGTAACCTCAATGAGTATTTAGGTTTTTAAAGTGAAGAGTAAATTATTATCTGCATTTTCCATTATCTTTTTCTCCAAGGAAAATAAAATCTTTGTGGGAATATTGGGGTTCTATAACTGGCAGTGAAAATAAATAATTGATTTTCGCAAGGATGAAGCGACTCAAAACTGATGTGATGGTATTTTTCTAAAGAAAATGAATTAAAGAAACAGGATATCTCTGGTGGAACAGGTCTCAAGTTTCACACGGAATATTAAATTGAAGAAAGAATTATGTCTTCCGCTAACTAGGAAATGGAAAACTTACTAAATCAAGCGATTCTGAGAGGTTGGAATGAATCAATACAATTAAACTATGATTACTTGAAACATTCATGCACACAAATGGATAGTAAGAATTTGGGAGTTCAACACTGGTATGGGTTTTGACACTCGATCGATTGAAAAAGAAAATTTTTTCAATTTCTGCCAATTACAAACACGAAATTATTTCTACTTCATCATAAGACTAGAACCAAAACTAGAACCAAACTTTTTAAAAACGCTTTTATTAACTTGTCGTGTTTCATGTTTGTAAAGTTGTTAATTTTGAAATCGATTTACCACTTACTTTCTTTTGTTCTGGAATTTTCTATAGTTGTGTGTTTCCCTTGTCATTAAATTATTTTAATATTTTCAGAACGTAATTATCGATTAAGAGGTTAATTTAATTAACTCTTGAAAAATGTACACATGGCGCCACTTAGCAATGAATTTGAGAAAAATTGACTTTAAGATTCACTAATATATATAATGATGAACTATGAATTAAAAACTAAAAATAGACAATAATTAAAATAAAAATTCTCTACTGTACTAAACTGCTGTACTGTCTACTGTTTTATTACTGTACTAAAAAGTACAGTAATAAAAGTGTGATCTTAAAAACTGTTGTTAAATTTAGTCAGGGCCATATTTCCCACAGTGCCTACTTAGGCCATGGCCTAGGGCGCATATACAAAAGAAATAACAACTCAATGTTTACAAATTTTGCAGTAAAAAAAAGTTTCAGTTTCAAAAGTTCATATAAAATTATGTTTTTTAAATATACATTCGTTACATCAAATATATTGAGCGATATATTTTTTTTTCTGTGGACCTTATTGTCTCTTGTCTTTGCACTTCTTTGCATTGAAAGAGATTTGTGTCTTCTTCAATGATCCTTCAAGTCTATTCACGGACAAAAAGTACGAACGAAACAGGTAGGTATTTCAAGGATTTCGAGAAATTCCATGGAGTATTTTTGTAGGTGTTAATATTATGTTTTTTCATAAGAAGTGTAATTTTGAATTAAATATTTATTCTGTTCAAAGATTATAAAGATTGTATTAAGTTCTTATATGTTTCAAAAATAAACTATTGCATATTCAATTGGAAATTGTGTATTAACTTTTTTGAGAGGGGGCGCAGAATATGCTTTGGCTTTGGACGTAGAAATGATGAATTCCGGCCCTGAATTTAGTTTATTTGTTATACCAAATTTGATGTGTTTGAAAGTCGTCGCAATCTCAACTTCACGCCGTTACGAACACTTCTAGTAGAATAATAATTTCTTGCAATTAAAGCCGTTTAAATGAGTAAGAATATCCATATGAAATAAAATAAAAATGAAAATTGCTCAAAAAAGTGCTTTTGTTGTCTTCGGCTAAAGTAGTAGGGCGCAAATAACGCCTTATCTTTCGGCTAATTGCTGTTCGGTGTTCTTTGGAAAAAACAAAAATAGTTTGTTCCTTGAATTCAAGATTTCTTGCACTTTCTGCTAAATTTGGAGTGCTTGTATATTTCATGTTGGGAGTATTCAATAGCAGCTGGAGAAAAACTAAACCCTATTTTAATACAGATTTGAACTCGTTTGTGAGTGCATTGAATTCAAATTATTTAACCTATCCACAACCATCCTTTCGAAGGTATTTGAAAATAACTGTTCATAACCCGTCGGGGGCGTAGCTCAGATGGTAGAGCGCTCGCTTAGCATGCGAGAGGTACCGGGATCGATACCCGGCGCCTCCATTTTTTCATTCTTCCAACGTGCATGAGGATTGAAAACTTATTTTAAAACTTTTTCAACGGAAAAGAAAATTTCCGATAATGACCACAAGAATGTTAATTTTTTTAAAGTATTTTTTATTCTCATCCTCATAAAATTACTGGCTCAATCGTATTTAATGTAGTAAACAAACGTGTTAATCGTTTAACCGACGAAACTATTCAATTCAACTATCAATTCTAAATACACCGAATTGGGTGCAAGTGGTTTCGTATTTAAACTGAAATAGTGGCGAATCCGGGGGAGTATGGGGTTGGAGCCCCTCGAGCTAGACCAGAACTCTTTATTTTATTTAAAATCACTACAGCTGTTTTTTCTTAATCTTCCTTTAAAAAAGTTACAACATTTCTTCCTGGCTTTTGACATGCTCGAAAACTTCCCCACTTTTGTAGTCATTCCACTCGTATTTGTAGCGTTGACGCGGTCAAAAACATGTTTTTGCTAGTTATTTCATTGTGATTTTTATTAATTTATCGAAAGTATTATAGTGTTCTTTATGACGTTAAAGTGTTTTGGGTTACATAAGCCATAAGGTTTCACATTCGTTGCGACGATACAAAATTTTTTATAGACCCCCAGACCCAAATCCTGGATTTACCACTGAACCGAAATAACAATTTTTATAATGAAAAAATCGAAGGTAAATGATCTTAAAGTTGCTTTTTACTCTGGCTTTGAAAAAAAATCGTTATTTTGAATTCTTTTATTTATAACTTTTACAAATTATTTTACGCTGACAGAACTTGACAGTCTCCTAAAGTTTCATCTTCTCCTTCAAGCTACACTTACCAAGCATTTGCTTTTTAAATTATATATTTGAGAAAAAAATTTTGAAAAAGAAGTGAAATAAAATATTTTAAAATATATAAAAATTTATAAGCAACTATATTCTTTGTAAATTATTTTATCTAAAAATTGTATTTAAAAATTAAACGGTTATTACCTATAAAATTATTTCGAAATATGACTGATAGATGTCGCTACGAGTCAAATGCCCCATCCCGCCGTTGCCGTCGAAAGTCATGATTCCGCATCGCGAGAAATTTGAAAACGCGAGTTTCGTTTATAGTCCAGGCAACGAAGGGAAAAAAAAAAAAAAAAAAAAAAAAAAAAAAAAATGGTGTAATTTTGAAATTTGGCACAGTTGTAGGGATTAGTGCCCTAAACAACATACTAAAAGTCCCCGACCGTGGGGGTTACGCGGGGAGTACAGGGGGATTTAAAGGGGAGCTTTTTCAGTTTTTCTTAAATATTTCGAAAACTATAGGTTCTAGAGAAAAATTCTCATTTACAAAAATAAACTACATTAAATTCCCTACAAAAAAAGTCCTACATCTTTATTTTAGCATCAATAGTTTAGAAGACATGGGGTGTTGAAAAAGTGAGTAATATTCGAAATTCCTCATTGTAAGTCAATAAAAAATGCCGAAATAACAACCTTCAGAAGCACCTCATGCCTATATAATAATTTTGTAAAGGTAGTATTGTATGTATAGAAAATAGTGGTGGTGTCGGGACGGCGGGGCACAAATATATTTGATGAATAGTCGTGATCCCTTCCTCCCCTCAATCCGTTTCTCAATTTATCTTGTGGGGAGTAACTAAAAGTAAGTTTCCTTAACTTTTACTATAATTAGTATACTCCAATAAGATCGTAGTGGATGAATCTACCTGAAGTAAAAGTAAGAAAAGTGGATAAAAAATTACAGGGGAAGGTTGCAGAATTTCGACCACTTGGGAAATAATTTTACCGAAAAACAAGTAGTAGAAAATTTGTGTTGTTTATTAGTCAACGTAACAAATAATTTTAAATACAAAAATCATCTGGACAAGCTTAAATGTCTCGAGTATCCTTTACCATCTCAAATAGATTGAAATAATAATAAATATCCCAAATGGGTGGTGGCATCTAATTAAGAAGTGAAATAAAATCGTATGGCAAGGGGTTAATCAAGGAGTACGCGAGGGAATAAAGGTTGGGAACCCCTGATATAAAGCTACCAGATGTCTTGGATTTAAATTATATGTCCGGAATGCCCTTTTTATTTGCTATTATTATTCTTTTACTTATCAGCAAATATTAAAAGAAAGAAGATTAACTAAACTTCATTTTTAAAAAATTAAGCTTCCTCAACTTTTACGATAATTTTGTCTACTCTAATCTGATTAACGTGGAAGAATCTATCTAAAAGAAGAAGTATGAAAGTGGATAGAAAAATGCAGGGTGAGGTTGCCAAAATTGGGCCATCTAAACGTTTTTCGATATACAACGATAGGGAAGTTATTTTAATTTAAAACAACTAGTAGAACATTTTTTTAGTTTATTAATTTTCATAGCAATGTAATTAAATTTTTATGACATTTTTTCAGGGTAGAAAGAAAATAAAACTTTTAATATTGTGTTATGGGTCTATTTAAGAAAACTCGCTTCCTAAGTTGGACCACCGATTTCCAGAATTGAATCTTTAAGAAAAAGTAAAGCAAAAACATTATTTGATTCTCTAATTCGTACCACCAGAGCATAATACATGGACCAAAGTATGACACGTTATGCACTGTATCACTTCTTCTTCTTCTTTTCTTTCCTCTCAAATGATATATATACTTAGTTTTTTTTTTTATCAAACATTTGATGAATGGTCCATAAAATTGATTTTAAACATTAGAAATTTATTCAAAAGTATGAAATTGAATCATTAAAACATAGACAAACAATGTTCGTACTCTTGCTCTGAAAGAGAAAGTTTTGTCATTTTATATTCTTTTATTATAATGTTTAAAATATTTGACGCTCTTTGATACATTTTTGAATTTATATCATTTCTTTGCATTACTTAATATCAGAGACAACACTAGAAAACCTTAATATTTTGTCTTCTCCTTCAGTACGATTAACAAACGTTGCTATATAAATTGTATACTTAGAAAAAAAATGTTGACAAAGAAAGAAATATAAAAAAATTAACTATATAAAATTTTTAAGCAACTTTTTGGTTAGTAAATATTTTATCTAAAAATTTTACTTAAAAATTAAATATTGCCGGAACAATTGTTTATAAAGTATGCCAAATAGATGGCGACTCTATTTCGCATGACTCTTACGATGAATTTCCTTTTGAGAATAAAAATTTCCTCTTGACAGCGCTGGCGTAGCTCAGATGGTTAAATCTCGCTTGAGACAGAGGTACCGGGATCTCTCACTGGCGCGTCAGCAAACCATTTTCCGCATGATCGGTCTTTAAACAATATTTTCCTTTTCCATAAAAAAAAATTGAATTATTCATTCTTCTATAACTTCGTGTTTCGGATTTCTTAAATACACAGCTCCTATTAAAAAAGACTAATTGCTTTAATTTTTAAAATATCAATTTTAAATAAAAGAAGTTCCCAATCTTACTATTCATATAACGAGAGTTACACGATTTACACTGGTCAACACTTATTTTTTCAATGATATTCCAGTGATTTTAGAGTAATTTTGTGTGCTGTTTTCGAATTCGAATTTTTTTTTTTTTTTTTGTGTGTGTGTGTGTGTATGCAGGAATCGAAGAAATTTGAACGGATCACTAAAATAGCATTGAAACTCTGTCACAAATATAAATCAATAATAAAGTTAAATCAATGCTATAAATCAACTTAATTCTAAAGAGTACTCAGTACATAAATCACATAAATGCTGAATCAAATGTAACTTAAAGAATAGAATTTAAAACACTATTAATGAATGAAATAAAGCAATGAATTTCAACAAATAAAATGGATGAATCATAATGGTATTGTAGAAATACAGGACGACGTTGCATTAAGTCCAATAAAATGAAATTAAATAATCTGGTTCAGTTACTTCGTTTGAAAGCTTATATATTATTTCCTCTTACGTAGATACTGTGGAAGTCTCGCGTTGGAGTCTCTAGCAGTAATCTTAAACCATATGTGTGTTCCACCTCTCTTGCTTGATACACTATATGCCCAAAAGTATCCGGGCACTTTCAGATTTTAACATTTTTTAAAATTTATCCGTAAAGGTTTAACTGACTGCCTTTAAACTTCCACCATGTGAAGAATAGACTGTAACTCACATTTTACATTGAAGAAAAAAGGCTTCTCTAACATATTGTCATTTATTCTTTAAGTTTCGTATAATATAACAGAAAACTCTGCATGTTATAAGCAAAAAACAGGCGGGAAAATTTGGGATTTTTCAAGAAAACCTTTATATATTCCCAAATGTTTGTGCCGAGTTTACGAAAATTCCTGTAAATATTATGCACATTAAACATAACCATTTCTGAAAGTTTCATCGTGTTATCAGTTTTCTGTGAAGCGGGGTGGGCCAAAACAGGTTTTGTCTTCATCAGTTTGTAGACGGCCCCCTAATTGCCCTCATGACCGATTCTTCTATGTAAAAACGTGAGTTACAGTCTATTCTTCACATGGTCGAAGTTTAGAGGCAGTCAGTTAAACTTTACGGAGAAATTCTAAAAAATGAGAAAATCTGAAAGTGTCCGGATACTTTTGGGCATGTAGTGTAACTTTGTTCCCTTACTCTGATATCCTTGTAGCCGAAATTTTTTCTTAAAGGTGTGCTAATTTTTGTTATCGACTGCAATTTTGGCGTTCTGAATTAACAAATAATATTCCAGTTTTGGAGCTTAGTTTTGCGAAATTCCCTCTAAACAAAGAAAATAACTAAATTTGATATTTTTTAGACTTAAATAACCTTTTCAAATGCATATACTTTGATTTTCTGTATTTCATTGACTAAATGTGTGCGAATATTATGATGTTGATTAGAGACTAAAAATTATATATTGATGTAACTTCACATATTTTTGACAACTTTGAAAGGAATCTGTGACAATAAGTTATAGACAGATTGACATAAAATAAAATTTATTATTCTTACAAAGTTCAGTTCTTAGCATCTAATGCTATAATAAAGAGATTAAAAGAATTTTTTAAATTTTAAAAATTAATAAAAAACAGTCTAACTTTGCCACTTTTTTAGGACTTTTAAGGCCCATGCGGGAGCGGTAGATATCAGTCAATTTAATTAAATTTTTTCCACGTTTTATTTCTCATCAATTCTCAAATTTTTCCTCTGTATAGCTACATAAAAAAAAATTGACTTTTTTCGGCCCACTCCATTTCAGACTCGATTGAAATGTTGACAATATGCATTTTTTCAAAAATTGGAGCCAATTCGAAAAAAGTAAATTTAGTTTTGAAATCAACAGCCTTAAAATACCCTAAAACAATTAAAATTTCCATGGCAAATGAAAACCCCCAATTTTTTTTGTTCCCCAGTGTAATAGGAGTAGTACTACTCTGATACGATCAAAGCGGATGAATCTACTTGAAAGAAAAATAACGAACGTGGATAGAAAAATATAGGCGATGGTTGCCGAATTAGGACCACCTGGACGCCTTTTGATATACAGTGATAGCGAAGTAATTTTAATGAAAAATAAGTGGTAGAACATTTTTGTAGTTTATTAATTTTCTTAGCAGTGTAATTAAATTTTTATGAAATATTCTTCAGAGTAGAAAGAAAATGAAACTTTTAATATTGTGTTATGGGTCTATTTAAGAAAACTCGCTTCCTAAGTTGGACCACCGATTTCCAGAATTGAATCTTTAAGAAAAAGTAAAGCAAAAACATTATTTGATTCTCCAATTCGTACCACCAGCGCATAATACATGGACCAAAGTGTGACACGTTATTCACTGTATCACTTCTTCTTCTTCCTTTCTTTCCCCAAAAATGATATATATCCTTAGTTTTTTTTATCAAACATTTGATGAATGATCCATAAAATTAATTTTAAACATTAGAAATTTATTCCAAAGTGTGAAATTGAATCATTAAAACATAGACAAACAATGTTCGTACTCTTGCTCTGAAAGAGAAAGTTTTGTCATTTTATATTCTTTTATTATAATGTTTAAAAATTATTTGACGCTGCTTTGATACATTTTTGAATTTATATCATTTCTTTGCATTACTTAATATCGAGACAACACTAGAAAAACTTCTAATATTTTTGTCTTCTCCTTCAGGCCACGATTAACAAACGTTTGCTATATAAATTGTATACTTAAGAAAAAAAAATGTTGACAAAGAAATGAAATATAAAAAAATTAACTATATAAGAATTTTTAGCAACTTTTTGGTTAGTAAATATTTTATCTAAAAATTTTACTTAAAAATTAAACGGCTATTACCGGAACAACTGTTTATAAATATGCCAAATAGATGGCGACTCTATTTCGCATGACTCTTACGATGAAATTTCCTCTGATGAATAAAAAATTTCACTCCGTTGACAGCGCTGGCGTAGCTCAGATGGTTAAATCTCGCTTGAGAACGAGAGGTACCGGGATCTATACCACTGGCGCGTCAGCAAACCATTTTTTTCCGCATGATCGGTCTACTAAACAATATTTTCCTTTTCCATAAAAAAAAATGAATTATTTATTCTTCTATTATAGCTTCGTGTTTCGGATTTCAGTAATAAATACACAGCTCCTATTAAAAAAAGACTAATTGCTTTAATTTTTAAAATATCAATTTTAAATATAAGAAGTTCCCAACTCTTACTATTCATATACAGCAGAGGTTCCAACACTGGTCAACACTTATTTTTTTTCAATGATATTCCAGTGATTTTAGAGTAATTTTGTGGTGCTGTTTCCGAATTCGGTATTTTTTTTTTTTTTTTTGTGTGTGTGTGTGTGTCTGAGATTATCTCTAGTTCTCGAGATTAAGTGAAAATTAAATTTCAGAAGAAATTTGAACGGATCACTAAAATAGCATTGAAACTCTGTCACAAATATAAATCAGTAATAAAGTTCAATCAATAGTATAAATCAATTTAATCCTAAAGAGTAATCAGTATATAAATCACAAGATAATTCTATGCAGAAATCACATATATGCTGAATCAAATGTAACTTAAAGAATAAAATTTAAAACAATATTAATGAATGAAATAAAGAAATGAATTTTAACAAATAAAATGGATGAATCATAATGGTATTGTACAAATACACGACGACGTTGCATTAAGTCGCATAAAATGAAAATTAAATAATTTGGTTCAGTTACTTCGTTTAAAAGCTTTTATATTTTTCCTGTTATGTAGGTACTGTGGAAGTTTCGCATTGGAGTCTCTAGAAGTAATCTGCCACCGTATGTGTGTTCCACCTCTCTTGTTTGATACACTATATGCCCAAAAGTATCCGAGCACTTTCAGATTTTAACATTTTTTAAAATTTGTCCGTAAAGGTTTAACTGACTGCCTTTAAACTTCGACCATGTGAAGAATAGACTGTAATTCACAATTTACATTGAAGACAAAATGCTTCTCTAACATATTGTCATTTTTTCTGTAAGTTTCGTATAATATAACAGAAAACTCTGCATGTTATAAGCAAAAAACAGGCGGGAAAATTTGGGATTTTTCAAGAAAACCTTTATATCTTCCCAAATATTTGTGCTGAGTTTACGAAAATTCCTGTAAATTTTATGCACATTAAACATAACCATTTCTGAAAGTTTCATCGTATTATCAGTTTTCTGTGAAGCGGGGTGGGCCAAAAAAGGTTTTATCTTCATCAGTTTGTAGACTGTCCCCTAATTGCCCTCGGGACCGAATCATCAATGTAAAACGTGAGTTACAGTCTATTCTTTACATGATCGAAGTTTAAAAACAAAAAGAAATTAAGTAAATTAAAATACATACACAAGAAAAAAAAAGTAAACCAAGTACGCCATCGAATCGATAGTACACTTGGAGAGAACCATAAATTAATTCAATTTTGTTTGATTTTAATCACCAGATATGGAGCCAACATTAAAAAGAAGAGCCCTCAGAGTGTATCCAAATTTGTAAAATACAAGTATAAGCTCAGCACAATACACCAGGAAGAAGAAGGAGGCAATCAAATTTTTTGTAAAGTAATCATCAAAAATCTTACAAAAGGAACATTTTTTAAAAAGGGATGATACCTAAGATGGCACCCTCTCTCCAAACTTCCGCACCCCAACAACGGGAGGACGTTTCGGCCCCTACGTATGAGCAGGCCCAATACACGACGGATCTTCAGTGGAATCGGGTTTCGAATAAAAATGACATAAATGTAGTAATGTTTTGACTCCATGGCGACCCTTAAAACAGGAGCTCGGACCATCTATACCCCCTCCCCCTTGCCCCTTGCCCCGGTCGCTACGATACTGTGTTTATGGTCCAATCTAGGCCACTTTTGGACAAAAAAAATTAAAGAATCCCCATACTTTATCTTATCTTTATCTTAAAATTATTGTATTATTGCCAAACAAATTTAATGAGAAACAAATTAAATGAGAATATGATAACATAATTTTTTACTTACTTTAAAATAGCGTACTAATTGCTTTTTCGTCTTTTGTTGATATAATTAATTGATGATTTCTAAATCTAAATGCTTGTTCTCTTAACTGTCACTGCGTAGCGCTTTCTCTTCAAAATGACTCCATCCACATCATTTATATCGTTACAGCAAATTTACCTATTTTACGGCCTAAATATTTAATGGAATATTTTATGATACAGGTCCAATCTGGGAGCCGGTCCAAATTCGGCGACTCTCCTCCATAATTTATGTTTTTTTTCTCTTCCTGCATTTTTTCCTACACTTTTATTTAAGCTTTAAATAAAAGTGTGTTTGTAAAAATAAAGTTTTATTATCGATTTTACACACTTCCTTATGTACTAACTTTCTGGTATTTTGTACAGTTGTGTTTTTTCAATAATAATACAATATTTCACTATTTTCAGAAAAGCAGCTTT
>BGPR01012180.1:13794-45881 GCA_013235015.1 Araneus ventricosus
TTTGTTTAGATCAACACATAACTCTTTTGTTTTGACATCCATATTTTTAATAAAAAAATTATTAACAACTGCGTGTGTTAATAAAAAAAAAGTGTGTTAAAAAAAGTGTTTTTTAAAACTTTTTTTACTTTTTTGTATAACCTCTTGAGATCCCGGGTCAATTTTAATGGACATTTGCGTTTTATTTACATTCAAAGCCCTTAAATCCCGCTGTCCAGAGCTTTGGATGGTCCCAAGCTGTCATTTATTATGTAAAATAATTTCATTTAAATATAAAATGTATCTTTTTATATCTGGCAACATTGTTGTCATTCCATGAGTGTATTTCTGTATCTGCGTGATGCGATGTCTTTCGCTAAGCAATTGAAATGTAAAATTAGCATAATTAATGTAAATAAATGCGTATAATTTAAATCTTCTTTACTGCAACCACACGATCATACATAAACGCCAAAATATTTTGATCTCAGAAAAATTCTGCATGTGGGAATTGTAACGGAATTTCAAAAGGGATTAAGCGAAAATTCAGAAATGAGATAGACGTTGTTTTTGTCCAGAGTCATATTAATAAACGAAGGCTGTAATTTAATTTAATTTTGTTTATTACCTTATTCTTCACAAAACATGAAAATAATTACATTTTTATCTTTTCAAAAAGAACTCGTGCAAAAATATTCTACAATAATATTTCAAATTTTCTAATAATAAAATAGATGCCGATAAATGCTAATCCTAGCTTTATAAACTTAAATAAAACAAATATTTAAATCGTTTGCAATAAACTGATTAATTTGGACAATACAGAAAAGTAAATTAACTATTTACAATAACTTTTATAGCATAAAAGAGCACAGGAATCGTTTGAACTAATAAAAAGCTGATAAGGAAAAAAAGTAAATAAATAAGTAAAAAAAAGTGGATGAAGAATTAAATCGTCAGCATATCTGATAACTCTGATCTGATTTCTACGCCTTTCCTGATAAAAATAACTTCAAATACACTTAAATCTGCAATGTTTGATTTCCAACGAAATAATTTTTTACGCTTCTGAAAGACTTTCAAATTTTTTTCGCTAACTCTATAACGATTGCACCTATAAAATTTCTAGTTCACAGTTTTCCTTATACTTTTGCACGATATAAAGGAAAGAAGAAATTTATCAAAATTTAATGACTTGTGTGCTGAAAGTGATTTTATTCAACTTCATTTCTTTTTTCTTTAATAATTATCAGCATGTAAATTAATAACAATTTAAATCGATTTTCTTTTGCTATTTTATTCCTGTTAGGCGCATGCGTAGATGAGTAAACATTAGAAAGAATTGTTGCTATTTTTCGACATTTAAGAGTTCAATTAAATCGGAAAATTCGCATCTAATTTATACAGTGTAGTGCATTTTAATGTTGAATTGCGAATATGACTACGTACGAAAAATATTTTTGCTAGCTAGGTACAAAACATTTACACTTCTTTCAAAATATTTTACTAAAGAATCTCACTTATTAAAAAAAAAGAGGTCAAGTTAATTTGCAGTTAAAAGTTATCTGATTTAAACTGTTTTTATTCTTATCAGTAGATGAAAATTTATTGACTAAACAAGCAGTCTATCTCGACGCCGATGCGGTACAGTCGTAACTGTCACTTACTCGTGGCCTGACCGTGAGAGGTACCGCGTTCAATGCCAGCTCAGATGGTAATCGTTTGCTAAGAATTAGTCGGGCCTCGGTAATTACCGCATCGGCATCTGTTTTATAAAATTTTTTAGTTAGAAATTAAATAGTTTTCCTTTGCACAAAGATAATATTTATTTAAAATAATTTTCTAGCTAAATTGATAATAATTTTCATATTATTTCAACTAGATGATGTTGTTAAATTTTTCTTACAGTTCATAATAAATAGTTATTACTTTTATAAAATTCAAACCTTTTCCCTGCATCAGACATTGATAACAAACTTCACTTTTTTTAAAAATTTAATCACTCAAAAATTCAAATGGTAAAAATCATACCTCTATATATTTTAAGTAATAGAAGTTATCTTGAGAAACATCAAAATTTTCTGAATCACTTCGCTAATGTTTCAATCCAAAAAAAGGAATAAAAAATAATAATAATTTTTTAAAAATTTATGTTTGTGGTGTCTGGTTTTGAATAGGATGAGTTAATTACCATTTAAATATGTACAGAACCCTAAAAAATTTACTAAAAATAAAATTTAAAAAAACTAGGGATGAGGGAACTGGGAACTCACAGATTCGACCCAAACAGAAAACGGAAGCCAATTAAAATTATTATAATTAAACGATTTTGAATGCCTTATTACCAGCAGGATTTTTCAAATCAAAAGGTTAGAAAATGGAATCAGTATCTGTACAAAATAACAATTGTGAAGAAAATAAAACGAGGCCATCATTATTAAATAGACAATTTTTGTCTGGAAATTGTTTGTATTTTGATCTCTTTATAAACATAATAATTATTCATATACTTTTTAAAGATTATGCAGAAATGAAGGATAATTTGAATCCTTTTTCTCTACTAGATGGAGCTACAAGTAAGAATGAATTAAATTAATAAATGTTGAAGCAACTTTTAGGAGTTCTAGTTATTAATCGACATAGAAAGCTTAAATAACGCGAATATTTTTTAATTATTCTTATTCATTAATATATATAAAAGCGTTTTATCTTTCACAATATTGTTACAAAATTAAATAATCATGAGATGTAGCCAGAGGTGTTCCTACATAAAATGGCGCCCAAGGCAAAAACAAAAATTGCCCCCCTCCCCCTTTTAAATGTGATACGCACTTTTCCTTTTTATAAAACTTTATGCCGGGGAGTTCAAAGATTAAAACTGTAATTAAATTTGAACAACATAACAATGGACATTATAGAAGAGAGTCGACGAATTTGGACCGGTATCAGAACTTCAATTCTATGAAATATTTGGGCCGTAAAACAGGCAAATTATGTTGTAACAATGTAAATGGAGTGTATTAAATCATTTTTAAGAGAGACTCTTACATGGTCACAGTTAGAGAACATAACACCACAGCATACCCCCGAACTCGGAGCCAGGACGACTCCCTTTCTAAAAAAACTGTATAAAAAAAAAAAAAAAAAAAAAAAAGAGAGAGAGAGAGAGAGAAACAATACAACTTCTATAAAAGGATACAAAAAAACAGGACATTTAAAAGAAAAGAATATAATATTTTTTTAAGTTCAGTCTTTAGATTCAGATATCATCAATGAATTATTTTAACAAACGACAAAAAGGCCTTAAGCTGTTTTAAAGTAAAAAAAAATATATTATTATATCCTCAAATAGAAAATGTATTTGGCTACAATATAATAATTTTAATAAAATAAATTTATAAAAAGGTCAAGGGAATTTTTTGTTGTAGTTCAAAAGTTGCCTAAATTGGAACACAAACGGTTGTCTAAAGTGGACTGTTTAAATCAATGGGGTTATTATTTACAGGCATAACTCAGAAAGCAGTTGTCACCACTAGTAGTTGTCATAAATTGGAAGCAGAACAAGTCAAAGCAAAAGGACACTAAAGCCATCAAAGTGTTTGATCAAAAAGGACAGAAACTAAGGTTACGTAGTTTTGTACCATTTGTGAGGAAACAATCGGAAAAGGGGAAGTGATAATAGTGCATAAAATGTCATATTTGGGTTCATGCATTATATGCTGGTGTGAATTTAAGAGTAAAATAAATATTTTTGCTTTAATAGTTCTTAAAGAAATTGCTGGTCCAATCTGGGCAACCGGATTCCTTGATTGGAATGAAGACACGTTTTTTTTCCTACTATAAAGTGTATTTCATAAAAAATTTAATTTTTTGAAGCTAAAACTAGAAAGCTGTAAACTTCAAAAAACTTGTTTTTCATTAAAATTAGTTCTCTATCACTGTACATTAAAAAATGTCCAGGTGGTCCAAATTCGCCGACTCACTTCTATATGGTCAGCTGTTTTAAAAACCAGCAGAATGATATTTTAAAAAAATGTTTCTTTAAAAATTTATAAAATCATTTCGAAAATATTTAAAGAAAATTTTATACATACTGACTCTAACTGCATGAAAAAGTTCAAATAAGATATCCAAACAGATGTTTGTGCGAAAATTTTGAAACATTAGAAAAATACGAAACAAATATGTATTTCATTTATACTCGTAACTAAAGCAATTCAGCTGCGAGGACGCACAAGAGGACGTTCGACATCCCATGCCACGTAAAATATGAAAAATACTGACTCCCATTAGTTGAAAAGAGTCAAATCCATGCTAACTGCCTTTAAGTTAGCATGGATTGCATTGCATGGACTAATTGCATTTGGCAATTAGCATGTTAATTGCCAAATGCAACAGACGGAACGTGTTTCAAGAAAAGTCCTTTTATTTTTTTGGAATTCAGCATAAGGTCTGTGAAACACCCCTTTGGGCGTCAGGTTTCTTTGGTCAATTGAGTAAACGTATTAGGGATAGGATGATAATGATGTCTCGCTATTTAAGTTTTAGTGAGAAAACAAGTGGATTGAAGAACATTCTATATTTCTAAAATGCAGATTTTGGCGGGTATAAGACTTTTAAACTGGATAATAGTACAAGTGAAAATGTCATGAGACTGATACAAAATTTATATTATTCTGGACGTAATGTAACTGTAGTCAGTTGACACATGTTTTATCCGTTTTCATAAAAACTATTGGAGAAAAAGCTTAAAATTGTAGAAACTATTTCCCTGAAAAATAAAATTGAATTACGCCTTAATTTTATTAGATCTAAAGATAAAACCCCGCTGAATTCTTTATTTGGATTTGTTTTAAAGTTTCCTATGTACCTAATAAAATTAGAAGGTGGAAGTATTTTTCTATCCACATTGTATAAGGATGATTATATTGGTGATTCATTTCTAAACAATGTAGAAAACATGTATGTAAGAAAATTACTTTTCCTGTGTTTGCAATGCGCTGATTATAATATGTATATTATTTACTAAATTTTTCGTTAAAAAAATTCGTTCTTGTATAACTAGAACTATTTCCATGGATCATTTTGAACAGATATAGCAAAAAAATGTTGCTAGTTTATAGCGAAATAATAAATTGGGGTGTCACCCCCCCCCCCACACACACACACCCTTGCGCGTTACTTATCGTAGCGCGCGTTCTCCTGGGTTAAGATAAAATATATACAAATAGCTTAATCCATAGGAAAGAAGAAAAAAAACCACAGAGACAAAAAAATTAAGATACGTTTTTGTCAGAAGACTGTGAACAGAAACTCTAAATATCGAAATAAATCTTACGTTAACACACTTAAAATTGTACAAAACCTTGACAACTAAGTTGTTTGCATAATAATATACACAGAATTATTGCATAAATCCCTTTAACTATATCTAAAATAAACAAACTAAAAATATTTACAGAAAAATTTCTAATGCAATTAGCTTGATGAGGCTTTTGGTCCTCAAGTCTTTGTAACGGAAAAAAAGAGGACCGAATCTTTTATGTTCTCTACACACTTATTTGGAACCGTTTTAACTTTTGAATCTTGGGGTAAAATATTTTAATGATAATAAAAACTTTCTCTTAAATACAAATAATTGATTCCTAAATTTTGGGTCCCTTGGTCATGTCACACAGAGAATATGCCCTGTCCACTCTTGTTACGCCACTGGATGTAGTTCAGGCGGTAACAACCGCCTTGGACACGAAGCGAGTTGCATACCATAATGTCTGTCTAATCATCACCATCACTAGATATGAACTCGCCAATAACAAGTTGTAAGGAAAGATCAAAATTTTAATCCGGAAATAGCAAAATCAAAATCTTTTTGAAGTCGTCTTGGGACATATTCCTAAATTCATTAGAAATTTAAACAATGTTACATTCGTTTAAGGAGTTGAACCTTTCTCAAAATAAATAATAAAAAAAGACAAAATTAGATTTTGAAACTGTTCCGAGTTTTTGTTGTAACTTTCTCCATATTTCACGACCAGAGGCGGCCCGAGGTAATTTTACCAGCCGGGCAAAGCATCAATAGGGCGCCCCCCAACACACGTAACCAACGTATTTTTTCAAATTCTTTTGTGTCTGTATTCTAAACACCAAACAAATTGTTAGATAGAAATGTGCATGTTTTTGAACTTTAGATATATTTAGGATTATATAGGTCTTGTTGAAACTAAAATAACATATTCAACAAACTTATTTTAAAAATAGTTTATTTTAAAACAGTATTTTAAGTTCTGTTCAAAAATTAACTTTTCTTGCTATTTATTCGTAAAATTTCTTCTAAATTTCAATATTTTGCAAAGGTCCCTTTCAATTGTAATGATTGTTAAGCCAACTAGTCGCTCTTGGGGCATGGGGGATTACAGATATGTTTTGATAAGTTTCAGTTTAGATAAACTTCTCTCGCCAGCAGCTACGGTTACTAGAAGAGTCAGAAAAATACTCAAAGCCACCAAAAGATTTGGAAAATTTGCAGCAACCCTGTTCAGATTGGAGTAAAAGAGAATTTCCAACAGCTGGTCACTTTGTCTGGTAGTAGAATTAACATAACTAATATTTCTTGGTGAAGTTGGAAAACATTTACATCATAATGATTACTTAAGTCCAATTGAAGGTCTTTGAACATGCTTAAAATTGTATCGTGTTACGCTTTCTTCATGTTAGATAAACACCAAATTTTTACTTTCTCGTATACGAAGTATACAAAGAGAAAGTATTGTAATCGTCAAAAAATTCAAACTCGAGATTTTGACGAATCTCCACGTTTTAGACTTCCCTGAGTCCGAAAAACACAATTTTGGAATTATGTCTGTCTGTGAACACGATAACTCGAAAACTATTAGAGCTACGGGGATGAAATTTGGTATGTGGTCTTTAAACCTAATTTGTAGTTTTCTATCAAATTTTGGACAAAATCCGTCAACGGGAAGTCTGTCTGTCTGTATGCGAACACTATAACTCAAAAACTTGAATAGCTAGATGGATAAAATTTGGTACACAGTCTTATCATCATGAATGTAGGTCCGCATAAAATTTTGGGCCACATCCGTCCAAGGGTTGATTGTCTGTCGGTCTGTATAATCGCATACTTGTTAAGCTTCGTTTCAAAACTGATCTCCATGCGCATGCGTACTTAGCAATCTCTGGTACCAAGCGGGAGGATTACGTCAGTTTGTCCTTGAGACGGAGTTTGTGATAGATATGTATTATCTCCTGTTTTGTTTTCGCTCCCTCGTATAATAGCGGATCTTGCTGGAGTGTGATGGAAAATAAATATTGCTAAGTTTTAATACATAGGAATCTCTTTTAATTTGATTCTTCACTTAAATATTTTACAATCACTATAATCTGCAATGAAAAACCTTCTGATATTCGTTGCATTCTGGATTACAGTATAGGTTCGATTTTTTTTTTTATCCACGCAAGGGGAGAATAAATGACAAATGTTTCAGCAGTATATGAGAAAGTTTAGGGGAGGCCATTCCCGCTGGTTTTATATATAGCTCTTCGAAACGTTCTTGCAAAGAGTTGATTGAGTCCAGAATAAAAAAAAAATAGAAGTTTTGCTTGAGGGAGCTGTATTTAGAGCTTCCTAATCATATTTATCTCTCTTATCTCTTTTTTTTTTCAGTGGTCGAACATCTGGTTCTTGAAATTCTGCTTCAATCTCAATACTCTTTCAGAGGTCACATGCATCAACCAGAGCCTGTTGAAAACTTTGATGCCTGATTTGACTTGCCTGATCCCATTTCTACCATAACTTTCTACAGCACTAGACACACATATATATAAGAGAATGGAGTGCCAAATGACAAGACTAGTAACAAACTTAAAACATTTTATCTTCTTTGAAAGTGAGCACAAGGTTTCTGGCTAATGCATCAATTTTTTTTTATCGAGCTATAATTCCAGCAGAGTGACTGGGTTTGACTTAAGAGCTTGCTCTTTATATACTGGGTACATGCTTCTTAAAGAATCTCCAACGTTGAGTTTCGGATGAAAAAAAATTGTAAATTTGCTATAAAGTACCTACTAAAGAATCCCACAGCATTAAGAAAGGGTAGTGGATCTTTACTAAGAACTAAGTTTAGTGTATGGGTAGCACACACACACACACAAGACCCCCGATGGTTGATGTTCAGTATTCTGTTTGGACACCTGGATTTTTTTCCTTTCATATTTGCCCGATTATCATACCTTTGGCCAAGCACATTTTTCAGTGGATTTTTTAACTCTTTCAGCTGTACTAGAAGTTTCTCTGTTTAAGCATCACCGATTGAATGTTCGATTGGAATCGACCTCAAAAAGTGCTCTTTCGTGCAAGGTTCTTGACCTGTAATACACCATACAAATCTTGTAACAAATGTCATCGGACCAACGTGACTTCAGTGCGATGGAGAAATTTGGAGTAATATGCCCACTTTGAAACTTCCTTCAAATTGTATTCCTCGATTTTGGATCCCAGTAGCTCTATGCTTTCATTTTTGATAGTTTTCTCTCGGTAATGAATATGTGATTCATTAGACGTTGCTCGTCTCAAATGGTCAGCACTAACGATGCAAAATTTTCCAATGAATACAAGTAGCTTTAAAAAGTTTCCATTGTTTTTGCAATATAGTAATCTTTCTTTCCTCTTTTCCTTTTGCAAAGCGAGAAACTCAATCACGTATACTAAACGTTTGAACACTTCTCTTCAATGTCTATTCTTCATTTTGGCTTTTTTCTGGTTTTCAAAATTTACAGTCCTTCCTAATCTTATTCTTTTACTGAACTCCAAGCAAAGTTGGTAAGCTTTCATATGATTTAAAGATTTCGCATGTGCTGATAACTGTTCGTACATGTGTTTCCAATCATAAAATTCCGATGCTGATGCTAAGGACATTTGTACAAAATCGAAAAGGCGGCAGCAGAAACAAAAAATTGCCTTCATACGAACTTCTTGATTTGAACAGTAGCTTACTATGTTGCCGTTCTAAAAATTTTCTAAAGTTGAATATCTGCCTTCATTTTATTTTGACAGACCTTTTCTACATTTAATATACAGGGTGTTCATTAATTATTGTCGGGATTTCCGTACCTCATAATTTTCGAATAAAAAATATTACGCAAAAACCGATTACGTATTCGTAAATTACAACTCAAAGAATTTTATTAATGATATTAAAAAGATTAATGAATTCGCACATGGCTGCCCTTCGTGGCTCGTAACACATCGAGACGAAATTCGATTTCCCTCCAAGTGTTCTCCAGCAATTGTGGGGTAACATTTTGGATCGTAGTAACAATTCTGCGCTTCGGTTCATCAAGGGAGGGCACAGGGGTCTTGTACACAATGTTCTTGACAAACCCCCATAGAAAGAAGTCCAGCGGTGTTATATTTGGTGATCTCGGAGGCCATGAGATTGGTCCACCTCTTCCACACCATCTGTCGGGAAAGTTCTCGTCTAAAAAGTCACGTACAATCATGCCCCAATGTGGAGGTGCACCATCCTGTTGAAATATCACATCTGGCTGATGTTGCTGCATCTGAGGAACCGCATACATCTCCAGCATGTCAAGGTATGTCACGGAGTGTATTGTTGTTTCAGCAAAGAAGAAAGGTCCAATAACTTCAGTATGTGATAAAGCGCACCAAACATTCACCTTTGGGCTATCTCTTTCCAATTCTCGATAATCGTGCGGGTTCTCCGAGCCTCATATTCTACAGTTATGTTTATTCACTTTTCCTGGCATATGAAAGGTGGATTCGTCACTGAAGAACCATTTCCGAAGGTAATTTTCATCATCCTCAATTCGAGTCAAAATTTGTTCAGCGAACTCAAAACGACGCGGTTTATCATTCGGGTGTAAATCTTGCACAATTTGCACTTTGTAGGCATTCAGATGAAGGCGGTTATGGAGAACGTTCCATATCGTCGTATGCGGCATATGTAACTGCACAGCTGCTTGTCTCGTTGATTTTCGTGGACTGCGAGTAAACGTTTCTTGGATGCGATCAACATTTTCCTGCGAAGTGCTCGGTCTTCCCTCTCCCTTTCGGTGTAGAACGCTACCAGTTTCCTGAAATTGTGTTAACCAGCGTCTGATAGAATTATCCGAAGGAGGATCTTTCTTGCACGTGGTCCTGAAGCGACGTTGAGTAGTTATGACTGATTTAGTTTCGAAAAACCACAAAACACACATTGCTTTTTCTTGCACGGTCGCCATTTTTATTTATGACGTCATAATTACCCAGACTGCAAATGCGCTAAGATCGCTTTGTGGCCACGTAAAATTCTTTGAGTTGTAATTTACGAATACGTAATTGGTTTTTGCGTAATATTTTTTATTCGAAAGTTATGAGGTACGGAAACCCCGACAATAATTAATGAACACCCTGTATTTTTATTTTGATAAATTTTTTTCATCCTTTTCTTTAGCTGCTATATTTCTCTTCATATAAAACGAACCTATTGTTCATTTTTTTCAGTTATTTTATAGAAATAACACATTACTTATTCTTTTATAGGTTATAAAGTTATTACAATTTAAATTTGATGTTCATAACACAAATAACTATGAAAAAATGTAGAGTAATTTAATTTGGGTTTGTGATTATGAGCGTAGGCGACTCTCTAGTATGCCCAGAAAACAAGATATTACTTCTGTTTTGGAGGCTAAAAATTTTCAGGGCTATCAATCAATCAGAGTTATCAATCTAGACATTTTTAACGCAACAGTTGTCCACGATGCGCCAAGAAACTTCAGGAAATGTAATTAACATCCCTATAAAATGCTCTGCAGTACTGCAACGATATTATTACGACAAGTGCGGCATTCAAAATATCAAACGACATTGTGGAGTTACTGTACAATATCTTGTGCTAATAGGGATACTTTCCCACGAGACAACGTTTGATGAGTGTTGTGTGAAAGAGTGGGGGGGGGGGGGGGGGGGGGGGGTTTGTGAAAGAATGTGGAAATATACGCAAAGTTGTTTTTAGAATCCTGTCCCTACCCAATGCCGTAAATTAACCACTGGATTGGCACTGCTATGTACAGCGACTAGATTTTGAGGCGTCCTCCTTCCCAGAGTCTTGAGGCACGAAATGAGAGCTTTTAGCACCTGTGCGAAAAACCGCCAGTGATGGTGGGGAATTTAGTACATCTCACATGTGTGTGTGTCTTGAGGATATTATTCAGAATAAGGGAAGGGGCCGCCGAATCTAAAGGGAATTTACTTGCCACTTTTTTCGGAGCTCTCACGTCTATTAAACCATTTTTTCCTCTTGAACGATCCCGCTTTGACAACACCTAGGATTTTGGCGCCACGGGCAATTGCCCGGCCCGCCTCTGTTCACGACATTCTAAAGACAAAGTAAGATTCAACACGTGTGAATGCGCACAGACGAGAGAAGCGCAAATGAAGATTATCATAATTTTTTGCACCGATTTTGGAATATTCACTGGGAAAAAAATAGGTTGTCTTCCTATAAGGAATCTACCTGATACACAGGCGGATACATTTTGTTAAGCTATACGTATCGAGCAATTTAGGAAGAGATAACACACTTTAAAACTGATATCTATTAATGGATAGTTTTTAATATGCATAATTTAAAACAAAAACTTTCTCTTTTGATAAGAAAGTAGGTATATTAACAAAAATATATTCATTGAGAACAAATAGGTACAGCAACAACAATAAAATTAAAGAGAAATAAAAAGAAAAATTCATTAAATTATAGTTTTAAAAAACTTATTTTTTTACTTTATCAGAAGACAATCTTTATCTTCTGTCATTTAAGATCATTCCCGCTCCCGAAAGCATGCGTTCACATGGAATGGATGTCACAATCGAGCAAATATGTTTTCTGACTAGTTTTTTCAAATACGGAAAATTGTACCCATTTTCTCTCCACCATTTTAATGGATTTTGATTACGATCTAACAGAGGTTATTCTAAGAACCTGGTTACTTCGGCAATCGCTCTCGATCGAGATGTTCCTACAGGCTTGTACGAATCTTTTTCACAAAACTGATGCACTAATGGTTCTAAAGCTGGTGAAGATGATCATTGTTCGGGCCTCACGTTGGTGGAAGAAGTTTGGACCTGAGCACCGAGAGTAATTTCCTCTTCCAGTATATCCGTAATTCTTTTTTGGTGTTAGCTGCTGTTTCTTTTTTCGAGGAAAATATATTTTTTTAGGGTGGATCCAGGAATGTCGATTCGTAAATATGTTGCTAGCTTCCAGAAATTCTACGCGCATCACGGTTCACTCGACAATGATGCTATGAGTCCTAAGACTGCGCGTTTTTCCTGTTTGGTTTTTAATTCCTTTAAGTCTTTCTGTATGCTTAGGAAAACGATTATTATTACAGAAGAGGCTGATGGATATTTTTAAGCGCTTATGAAACCAGTAAATTCCTTCATGGATTGAAAAACTAATTTGATTTTTTGTGCAGGGAGAGCATGTTTACATCTTTGTCCAATAAGGCAATTGTCATTCGAATTGATATTCCAAGTTTAATAAAACGTACGAGCATGTGGAACATGGAATTCCATCTTGTCTGGACGTCATTTAATAATTTCTTTTGGCTGTAGTCTATTTTGTTTTTGAATTTCCGTCAATTTATTATTCGATTTTGTACTACGTTTAAAGCAGGTCACGATTGATTTTATCTTTTTTTATTAACGCGTTGACGTTCGAGTCCTTGCAACGAATTTTTAACTGCCAAATTGATTGTGTTACCTCTTCCCCTTGTTTATTCACTTCATAGCTTAATACCATTCATGTGTTCGTATGGATGTGGATTTCATACCCAAATGAAGCAACTGGTACTTAAATTCCCTATTTTTAACAAAATTTTCCTGTTTAATTCAGGAAATACTTTTTAAAATATTTGCATTTTCACAAAATTTTCTTCAAATATACATTTCTTTAATAATTCAACTTTGCATTGTTAACATAAGTTCATATTTAATAAATGCAATATTAAGGTCACCACAATTCTAGCACTCAAATAACTAATAACCCAATTTTCTTTCAAATTTCATCCATAATTCTCATGTCACTGAAAACTATACCTTGTTTGAAAAAATAAAACAGCTGGTATTTAACTTCCCTATTTTTAGGAAATGCTTTTAAATTTAAAATTTTTGAGTTTTCAGAAAATTTTCTGCACATCCTTTAACATAAGTTCATATTTAGTATGTATATGTAATGATATTCATGTCCCAAACAACTAACCCAATTTTCTTTCAAATTTCATCTACAATTCTCATGTCACAGAAAACTATACTTCTTTGAACAAAAAGAACTTTGTTTGGGTTTCTTACCCGATAAAGCAGCTGTTGGCAACTTAAAACTACTCTTTGTAATTCACATAAAGAAGTTTATAAAAAGAAATAGCAGACAACGATTTTTTTAAAACTTTTAATAAATACATTAGCTTTAAATTACATAGTTTACAAATAATACATTAATTTCATGTATTATAATTTAAATACTTTTTCATAACCATTTATGGCTGTTGCCAACTTCACAACTTTTTTTTGTAATAGAGCCATGCTTTACTTTTTCTTTATGAGACACTTTTGTGCCCCTGCTGGGATTTATATCTGCTACACACCTAATAAAAGATAAAATATTCAAGTTGAGTCACAAAATTATCCAATAAACAAATAAAAGAACTTCAAAACAACGAAATTAGATAATAATCTTTATGTTTGTTGTTTTGAGAAATAAAAACTGGATCAAGAAATATTACATGTGAGTGATTCTTCCCCAAAATGCAATCTTTGCTGTTCTAAAGAATTCAATAACAGCAATAAATGCCCAAGGTTCCAATTATTTGCTCTTTCCCTAAAATCTGTATTGTTCTATCCTAAAATTGCACTAACAAAGTGACAGTCTTCATTATTACCCCTTAGACAATAGACACATTTCTGAAAATAATTAAATGGTAATACTTTTAAAATAATTTTTTTCAAATTATGATTAATTGGTAAAATATGATAAGAGGTGACAACACCGCCTGCACATGAATTTATCTGCCTTCATTAAATTCTAAACAAAGATTGAGTCTAAAATATATTTCATATCTTTTATAATGGATAGATAATTTCCAGCACGGAACACTTAGTGTGTAAGGATTCACCACTCAGTCCTTGATTGTGGGATAACTAAGCCGCTAGTAAACAAAGACTATTGACTGGAACAAGTTTATGAATGGAGTGGAGGTAACAAAATTAATAGAATGTTCTTAAATTTTCTTCTAGACCCAGGAGCAGAATTATATCCAGTGTTCTGCAACATGACCTCAAACAGTTGGAAATGTTCTGGAAGCAGTTTGTCCAAATTTGGCGGACCACAGTAAAATGCAAAATAGATATAAAAATACTAATTAACCAGTAGAATCTTTATTACTCGTGAATGACAAAACATTATATTAAAATTAATTATTTATAACCAAGACATACATTCATTTTGAAGTCAGATACTTCGACATTAATTGGGAAGTACTGTTCACAAAATGTTTATGAAAATTTGGCCGTACATTGTGACAATGGCCGCTTTAACAACTTTCTGACAGATTTATGGCCAGGTGGTGCACCATTGGAATAAATAAACATTCTTTTGTCAGTTGTTGCAACTGCTGCATCATCTCCATCAATTGTGGTGGGCCTCTTTTGAACAATTCCGATACGGGAATAGAAATATTAAATACTATAAATTTCATTAATCTGGGGATCTTCGATTCAAGCTCATTAACAGGGTGACCATCATTCATGCTGTTTGAATTTCCCTGACTTTTCCAGGTTTTATAAAAAATTTTCCTGACTTTTTTCGGAGGTAGCCCATCAACCATAGAAAACAATCACCTGCACATTGGCCATACTAAGTATTCATTCGCCATACTAAGTATTCATTCGCCATACTAAGTTTTCATTCAAGCCAATATGGTTTAAATAAAAAAGCAAAATGTTTGCAAAAAGAACATTTATTTAAAACTTTTAAACAATAAACCATAAAATAATTAATACATATTTACAATGAACAGTTCTACTGTACCGAATTTTCCAGGTGTGTTGGATTAAAAATATAAACTCAATAAAAATATATGTTGCAAAATAAAACAGAAAAAGACAAAAAATAGAGAGAAAAAAATGTAAGAAAACTATTTTTTACTGATGTTTATAAATTAAAACACAAGCATAATCACATACATCAAATCGTTTGCAAAAGAAAAAAAGCAACTTTTTATTCCAACCAACTTCCTTCAATACGGCTCAAAAAGAACAATGTATAAAGAAATATAAATAAAATAAAACATCAAAGACAAAAAAGAGAGAAAATGCAAGAATTTATAAATTATAACACCAGAAGTCGAGTGTATATGAAATAATGAAGAAAAAATAAAATACGCGAAAACGGAAAAAAAGCCCCGAATTTACCACTTAAAATTAAATAAATAAAAATCTAATTTGAATTTTTGAAGAACCAATAACTTATCAAAATGATCAGTATTCATGTCTCCCAACACTCAGAGAGAAAAAAAGCATTCACAAAATAAACAACAAAAAAATGCTGAAAGAAAATATTAGCACTAACTTCCAATACTTCAAAATTCAATGAAAAGATCTCCAGAAGTGGAAAAACAGACTAATTCTGGTATAACTCCTATTTCATATTAAATCATCATAAAACAGGCAGTAGTGTGGGTGCTAACTTGTACACAGATAAAGAGAAATTTACGATCTCGTAAGCTATCTGAATCTCCTTGACATGTAGCCAAATCCCGATTCTTCTTCCACATCCGTGTGTTGATTATACTATAGATTTTAATCTCAAGAAGTATCATCAAATTTAACTACTAAAAGGAACAAGATTCTGTTCATATAGCCAGTCAACGTCCAAAATGGAAGTGAAAAACATTAACTCGTATAGTTTTGAAAATTGGTACACATGTTCGTGAGGGGATTATTATGAACATACTAAAAGTCCCCGGTTATGAGGGGGGGGGGGGTCAGTTCGCGGCGCCATCTTGGATTTCCTTCCCCATTTTTTAGTCTTCCCTGAATATCTCGAAAAATATTCAGTTTTCAAATTACAATTGATTTAACAAATTTAAGAGCGTAAAATTCCCTACAAATACATACTTTTATTTTTCTTCCAGCTTTAATAGCTCCCCAGATAATGGATCTCAAAGGTTGCCGCCATCTTTGATTTCATCCCCCTTTTTTAGTTTCTCTTAAATATCTCGAAATCTATTCAATTTTCAAATTATATGTAATCAGCAAATTAAAGAGCGTAAAATTCCCTACAAACACATGCTTTTATTTTTGTTTTAACTTTAATAGTTTCCGAGATAATGGATTTCAAACTCCATTATCTCGGAATTCCCCCTTATTGTAGTTTTTTTTTTTTTTTAAATATCTAGAAAACTATTCGATTTTCAAATTGCATTAAATTCAAAAAATTAATGATCGTAAAATTCCCAACCAATGCATGTTTTTATTTATTTTCAAGCTTTAATAGTTTCTGAGATATTTAAGACAAACTAAAAAAAAAAGGGGGGGGGGTATAAAATCCAAGATGGTTGCAAATTTTAAAATCCATTATCTTGGAAACTATTAAAAAATAACAAAAATAAAAGCATGCGTTTGTAGGTAATTTTCTGCTCTTTAATTTGCTGACTATAGGTTATTTGAAAATTGTATAGATTTCGAGATATTCAAGACGAACTAAAAAGGGGGATAAAATCCAAGATGGCGACAACTTTTGAGACTCATTATCTGGAAAACTTTTAAAGCTGGAAAAAAAATAAAAGTATATATTTGTAGTGAATTCTACGCTCTTTGATTTGTTAAATCAATTGTAATTTGAAAACTCAATAGTTTTCGATATTCAGGAAAAACTAAAAAAGGGGATGAAATCCAAGATGGCGCCGTGAGCTCACCCCCTCACCAGGACCGGAAACTTTTAGTATGTTTATTAGAAGCCCCTCATGAACATGTGTACCAATTTTCAAAACTATATGATTTAATATTTTTTTCAAACCCTTTGGTGACTGGACCAATAGCCGAAATTTCTGTCCCTCGGAAGTTTAAATGTAAACACCTCGCCCCCTGGTGAGTAAGCAGAAACGCGAATGGCATCCGTTTTTGACTGTCAGTAAATGACTGATTTTCATGGTTGCCAACAGTATTTCATTATATTTATGAATAAAGATCAGCGAATTTTCGCGTCCAATAAGAATTATCAAAATAAAAAAATTCCAGTTTTAGAATAAATTTCCCTGACTTTTTCCTGGTCTTCCTAAATTCCCGGTTTTCCAGGTTGGCTGGCCACCCTGATTAATGGCCTTTTCTTAACAGAGCCTTAATCAGAAAAAACGAACCACTTTTTCTGCACTCTTCAATATTTTTATAAATCCAGTCAATAGAAATAGTATACTAAAAGAACAGAGCTTTTCCCACCTTCTTCTGTGTGGTGGTACACATGGAAAAACAGATATGAACATCATAAAATTTGAAAGAACTTCCAATTCTACTTTCTGGTCAGAACTGACATCATTTTTGGGGGAAATCAGATATTCGAAAGTAAACAGAACATTTATTCGTTTTCTGATAATATCTATGTCATCTTCTCTTTCAAAATAAATCCTATATTGTTCTAATAAGGAATCAATGCAATTTACTATTTTTTGTAGATTTAAGCAACAGGGAGTGATTTTCAAATTATCACAGGTAGACTGCAGTTTTTTTGAGCTCACAGGAAAGGAAGAAAGGGGAAATTCCCTGAAATGTACTTAGTTCAGAAAACATTTCTGATGCAAGTTTTGTATTTTAAAAAAAGAATGATGGCAAAGCCACTAAGCATTTTTGAAATCCATCCAAGCTTTCAGAATTAGCCATCCATGTTAATTCATACTTCATGATGTGAAAGATAAGTTTTCAGATTTTCTATGTGTCTCTCAAATAGTTATCTAGAAGTTCTAGATAACATTTAAAATTAACCTGGGAATATTTTTAATGACAAACTGGATACAAAGAATTTTTGAATGTCGGAAAAATCTAGAAGTATTGTATATTGTAGTGTAACTCTATTGTAGTATAAACTATAATATTGAATTTGGCAAGGAAAATAATTGTGTTGCAAAATATAATACAAACCCCTAAAATGCATGCTTTAATATAACTAAACAAATATAATTCCTCTATTAAATAAAAATAAAAAATAGTAGTACCTTTGGATAAACTCCATAGTTAATGCCGTATCAGCGTTATATTCAATATTGGAAATGAAATAAGATGCAAAGAGAAGAGCATTGCTGTTCGAAAATATGAACAGTATGTTATTTGTCCATCCATTACAACAGCAAACTCCTTTGCATTGTATAGGTTGCACCCTGAAATAAATAAACAAATAATTTTGAACATAAACACGAGAATTATTAAAATAGTATAAAGGTTCAAATTAATTGCAGTTAAGTTTTCCCAACTACCTGCAGATTTTATTGAAATTATCTTCTGTACTTTTACAATATTTTTTTGTCTGTAAGTTATTTGTCACTAAGAGATTAGGAGTACATTTTGGTTTATTAAAAATAGTTTTTTTTTTCAAATTTCAAGAGAAATTTACTTCCAAAAAACAAATGCAGGGATAGACAAAAATCACAGATTTGCTAATTTTAGGCAATTACACAATAATGCCAGTATCTTAGCTGAAAGTATACACTCACTATATCACCTGAATACATGTTTTATCATTAATGCTTTTGAATGATAACATATTTCAAATAATATCTAGAAAATGAAATTTTGGTTACTGTAAAACATAGTTTTTTTAATATCCTGTGAAAATGCAATTTTTTTTATTACTCAGCGAAAAATACAATTTATCAGGAAAAATTTAAAATTTTGAAAATTCTTATGGGGGAAGGAATTCTCCCTTCAGCCCTGTGTGATTATGCCATCAAAGAATATCAGCTAACTATCAAAGCATTGACTAAACAGAATATTACATATCAAATGTGACTAAGTATGGTGTCAAAAGAGACTCTGTTTTGATGTCATCATAATTTGGTTGCTTGACCATTTTACAATCAAATGATTTTTTGTATGTTGATTCCTACATGATTAGCGAGTCCAAAAGTCTAATTTTAAATTTTTATCTTTTTCTGAATTCCGATGGCAGCCATTTTAGTTTTACAAAACATGCTGATTTTTGCATTTGTAGGGGTTTGCGTTAACTTATATTACATGGAACTGGTGAACCCGAGGTTGATGAAACAAAAACCAGTTTATTAAGGAAGATACAGCCTTTATTATCTCCAGTAAACATTTAAGGAAAATTGTATCCCAAATAGCAAAAATCAGCTTAAAAGTTCGACTTCAAAAATGACAAATTTTCAATTTTTGAAGGTATATAATTCCCCAAAGGAATCTATTCTCCATATTACTTTCGTGGGGATGTGTAGCTACCTTAATGTACTGTATTTCAAAAAATTTCAACCCTGAGATTTGCTTCTTTTAAGAGTTACAGGCTTTCAAAATCAGAAAATTAAAAAAAAAAAAAAAAAACCAAATTTTGACACCTTATATCTTTGTTGGGGCTAAGTTTTAAAATCTGAAATTTTTACAGATAACCCTCTCTAGTGTATTATACTGCTGTAAAAACTTCTTGATGGAATTGAAAACTCTGTGGCAATTACTGGTACAAGGAATTTCCATTGTTTTGTTCCTGTGTCTGAGAGTAACCCGAAGTGCTTCATTACTTCACAAGCTTAGGGAATACGAAATTCATTCCATTACAAAAGCTGTACAAATAACACCTCACATAAGATATTCTATTGCAAGTGTATATGATGGTCAATGGTGGCTGGCAGAGGTGAATAACATTAGTGATATAAATAAAGATGTGCTTTTAACATTTTATCATTTCACCAGACCAAGGACAGCTTTTAAGAAAAAGGAGAAACACCTGACTTGCATGACCATGAACAATGTTTTAAGGAAACTAAGTGCCTTAGAACTTACAACTACTACTGGAAGGACACATAACATTTCCAAAACGAAGTGAAGAACCATCAAAACTTCTTAATGAATACAAATCAAGGTAAAACAATAAACCTGACTAAAGTGTATAATATATCAATACTTATGTGATGTCTTAGCTCTAAATAATATATCAATACTTTATTTGAAGTTTAAATAGTGAATAGAGAAGTCTCAATTATGCTATATAACATGAAGTGACCATGAAACATATTCAAATTTTTCAAGTTCATTATATATTTAAAGTGTGCATAAGCTATTTCATGTGAAAAAGGTAAGTTTATATGTAATATTAGTTGAGATCATATTATAATTTATTAACAATAAAAAAAAATACTTAGACAAATTAATGATGTCATTTTTTTTTGGGGGGGGGGGGGGACCCGTTTTTTTTTGGTTATGGGATTTTTAAAGTCCTCTAACTTGACCTGTAGATAAATATCAAACATGAAGTTTTTACAGCAGTATAATACTCTATAGAGGGTTTATCTGTAAAAATTTCAGATTTTTAAACTTTACCCCGACAAAGTTATAAGGTGTCAAAATTTGGATTTTTTTGAAATTTTTGGATTTTGAAAGCCTGCAACTCTTAAAAGAAAGAAATTTCAGGATTGAAATTTTTTGTGAATACAGTACATTAAGGTAGCTACACATCCCCACAAAAGTAATATGGAGAATAGATTCCTTTTGGGAATTATATACCTTCAAAAATAAATTGAAAATTTGTAATTTTTAAAGTCAAACTTTTAAGCTAATTTTTGCTATTTGGGATACAATTTTATTTAAATGTGTACTGGAGATAATAAAGGCTGTATCTTCCTGAATAAACTGGTTTTTGTTTCATCAACCACAGGTTCACCAGTACCGAGTAATGTAAGTTAGCGCAAACCCCTACAAATGCAAAAATCAGCATGTTTTGTATAACAAAAATGGCTGCCATCGGAATTCAGAAACAGATAAAAAATTAAAATTAGTCTTTTTGAACTCTCTAATTATGTAGGAATCAACATACAAAAAATAATTTGATTATAAAATGGTCAGCAATCAGCTCTGGATCACTTGACATGGAATGACCCTAAGATGACATGTATGACATATATGTACAGACCAAGAGTTTCTGATAATTGTCAATAACACCATGTTTAAGGACTATTGATACATCCTTATCGTACTGATGGCTATTAAGAGGGTAAAAATCAAGAAGCTCATTAAATGCTATGCACTTTAGATTTTGCTCACTCTCTTGGATATAGACATTGGTTTTGGAACAGTGAATAAATTTAAAGATACAATACAATAAAAACATATACTTTACAATAAAAACATATACTTTCTTTTAATATCAAAATAAATAAAATTTTGACCCAAAATAAATTACTTTCAAATCTTGACACAGAAACAAACATATTTTTCTTGTATAGGATGCCTCGAAAGGTAATTTTATCAGCTATAAATGTTTCTGAGTGTGCACTGCCAATAGAATCTATGATAGCATTTTGTATAATACTGTCGTAATAAGAAATATGAAATGCAGTTGTTGAATCATCAGAACGAACAGTGAGGCAGTTGGCTGATTCAGTAAATAAACCGTTGGAGCTTGAAATCTGTAAAAGTGGTTTTACTATTTATCATAAAGACTCAAAAATAATTAAGTTTAAACTGAATACATCTCGAAAATATAGTTTTGGACTTGGTGACTTCTAGTTAGGAGTGGTCACTCAGGTAGATTGTCAAATAAGATTGCAGTAGTTGATGCCTCTCACTCAATGTCTTTGTTATGATTTTAAAATTTTGGCAAGAACAAGCACATTTCTGAAAATAAGTGTGCTTAGACTCAAACATCATAATCCACATCTTCATTAAAAGCCCAAATTCCAAAATTAAAGTGGGGTAATGTTGGAGAAAGTGGTGCTTTGGATGGAGAGGGATGTTTATAAAGCTGTTTCTATGCAGTTCTAAATATTCTTCAATTAGATCCTGGAGGGGAAAAACCTGTTGATAGGATATTTGAGGTGCACAGATTAATTCAACAATTTCAGAAAGAATAACAACCAGTTTCAAAATTACACTGTCTCTTTGCATAAAACTAAAAAACATAACTGGAAATAACCATAAAAAAGTCCAATTTTGTACAGCATGGCCCAAAAGTTTATTCGAATTCAAATTGATCTCAGAGGGTTTATCCTTGCTCTCATACTCAAATAAAATTATTTTCATATTAATGAATTCAACAGAAAACCATTTTTCTTCTTTGATTAGGTGTTTTATAAATAGGAAGACACCATAAGCTACAATCCCTTCAAATATGTCATGTCCAAGACATGGTGGTAAACCTGGTTGGCATACATGAAAGCTCATTAAAAATAGAATCAAATTTTGTACCTTTACTGTGAGGCACATTTTCATTGATCTCACTGACAGCTCTTTTATAATTATTTTCTGTCCTTCTTTCAAAATTTTTTAAAAAGAATGCACCCTCAAACATATCATCTTTGTGTGCTAAGCAATATCGACAGTGAAACTTACATGAGCTAAAATTTTCCAGAAATCCTCCAATAACACAACTTCCAAGATTATCAGCTATAATGGAAAATATTGAATCTTTCATCTGTGTATTTCCCTTTAAACCAGCTTCTAATGTTTTGAGATCATTAATTAATGGTCGAAAATCTGCTTCACTACCAAAACATTCAAAATCTACTTGTCTACACAATAGAACAACTTGTACTGGGTCTATTTTAGACCTGTTCCAAGGATACAGATTTCCTACTGTGTAGTACACAGCAAGAATTTTATGTTTCTTCTTAGCTGATCATAGAGGATTGACAGCTTCAAAGCTATCCTGATTCAAGAGTATTTAGTATTTTGATAAAATCTTTTTCATTAAAATGATCATGTCTTTCCATACTAATCCATCAGTAATATCAGTTAGAATGCCTTTATTTAAATTTTTCAGTGGATTTTCAAACTGTATTTCCACTGATTCATTTTGAATAAAAGTAGTCAAGCTTTCTAAAATGGACACATAATGGAAAATGCAATTTTTATTATTTTTTATCTCGGCCTAAATTTATTGCTACTGACTCTACATACTGAAATTGTATTTTGAAAAAACTCTTTCTAAGGTAAACTGAACTTAGTTGTCCTTTATCAGAACAAGACTGTAATAAAAAAATCTTCCCTCTGTAGAGATAATAAGAAACCATTTTTGAAAGTGTCACTGACAATACCTTTATCAAGCTTGCTCATAATAATACGATGCATATTTTCTTGATTTTTGTAAACTGCAAATTTCATCAACTATGAGATATACAACAGTAGCAGATACATGAAATTTTGAAATTAATTTCAAACAAAACAATGCAACTGCCTTGTTCATGTCTTCCAGAGATATATTCAAATGCTCTGAATTTACTTCTGTTTCAGATGCTTCATTATCATTCACAGTACTTTCATTAGTGTTTAATTTTTCAATGTGTACTTTTTTAAACAAGCAGTGTTTTGCATAAGAATGTTTTCGAGATAGGTGGGAACTAAATTATGGCTTTTTATCAAAACTATACCGACATTTATCAAAAGGACAAGAAACCGTCTGAGACTGATTAATATGTTTTTTCAGATGTGAAATCAGGGATGATTTGTCTCGGCATTTCTGTTGGCATGTTTCAATTGCACACTTAAGACTTATAGCTGCTGGATAATAGTCTACTGGCATCTTTCTATGATCTTGTGAAAGGTGGGCTCTATATGAGGAAAGCTTTGAATATTTTTTCGAAGCATCCTATATTGCCACAAGGAAACTGTACATAACTTGAATGTTTATGGAGTCTCAGGTGAGATGCATATAATTTCACAGTAGAAAAACTTTCTTTACACAATTTGCAATGTATTGTTTTCTTTAAAGGATTCATTTTTATCACAAGAGTATGTGTACTACAAAAAAAAAAAAATCAAATTTTTCATGGAACACAGAAGAATATAAAACAAGAGATAAGCATTTAAAATTATGATACTATGGAACTATGATAATTTCCACAAAAAATCTAAACTTCTATTAAAATAAGAATTTCATCAAGCTACTCTCAATAGAATAGTCTCTTGTGTATCTTTATTGATCATGTCTTTGTGGCCAGTGCATACTTTCATACACAACTATCATTATTTTGTAATAAAGAATGCAAGGAAAAGCATATGCAGAACCTGCATATACTGATGGAAGCACATTTAAAATTAAATAATTCAGGGGAAATTTCAGAAATACTTTAGCTACTTGACTTGATTTATTTAAAAAAAATTAATGATAACAGTAAAAAAAACGTACATACCATTATTGCTTTTATGGATTACATGTTTGAGAAGCAGCATGATAATTTTTTTAATATTTTTCAGAAATATAGAGGGCCCAAATCCAGAATTATAGGGGACCCAAAAATATCTAGATAATTTTTTTTATGTCGTAGGGATGCGAATAATATTTTGTGGGGCGGCCAAAAATTTTAAGTTCCGCAACTGATTACATGTTTGAAAAGTAAAAATGCTAAATTACGTAAATTGTAGTTTTAGTTGTTAAAATAACAAAAGTAAATATATAAAATGGAACACTTACCTTATAAGAACAGAAGATTGACTAGACGATTTTACAACGTAAAGTGGTGTCAGGTAATGAATCATATGAGCTGCATTTCCGGAGTTATTTGTTAGATCACTGCTCTGGAAAATGTAAACCCTTCCATTCTAAACTTCTCCGCTATTTTGATGAAAATAAATATGCCCAGTGCATGTGCAAAAGTGAGGAGGGCTTTCGAATCCGTTGCCATAATAAACTATTCACTTTTCCTTCCCAGCTTTCTTGGCGCATATTCAAGGTTGCTTGGTGGGAAAAAAGAAATACACACACACACATAAACCAATGGATTATATTTTCGCCTTCACTTGGAAGTAATCTATGAACAAAATCTTCAAAAGTACATTTGTTGACCATATAATATTCTTTGACACATGAAAAATACAGTAATATGTAAATTCTCTAGTTATATTAGATTATTCTCTAGTTATACAGAAAGTCTATATATTTTGGGTTCAAAATTGTGCGCGTTGCCGCCAATTCTAAATCGGTTAAACCAGTTATGGCAGCCATAAAGATGGAAAAGTTCCCTTTTTGCCTTTCCGATTTGCGGTTTATGGAAACTTTCCATTTGTTTAAGGAAAAATGCCGGTTTCGAGACATTATGGAAATTTTCCATTAAAATCAGTACATTTTCACCTGAATTTAAGGTGGATCTCTGTTAGAAGTAGTCTAGCAGTTGGTAGTTAGTGTGTGCCTGCCGATTTCACTTCTGGAATACATTTCTTTTAATTGCTTGCTTCTTCATAAGTTGCTAAAAGGAATGTTTGAGAAATGGTTTTCCTGGAAGGCAGTATGCATGAAGGGTTCACCACTTGGACAAATCCTCTGAAGCCTTCGTCCTCAACAATGTGAAACAATTGAAAGTCTTTGGTAAATAACTTCATAAGGTTTTTATCCATCTATCTATCTATAAATATAGTAAATAAAAACATCAAATATTAATATAGTAATTTACACAAATGTGCACTATATTTGCAACATACATAATTATTAGGGTTAAATTAAATTACCCTATCTATAATCATACACTCAAATTACAAAAGAACACACAACATAAAATTATTAGCTCTAATAATTAACCAAATTTGAAAAAGACAATCCTTATTTGATATTCCAACAACCAAAGTGGCTAAATAGCCTGGGGATTAGTTTGTCGTGTTAATCTAGATTTCTGGCATCAACCCTTCACGAAGCCAGTTGTTGGACAATAGGAAAGGGGAATAAGTCCCAAAATTATTTCAAGATGAGAATGAAAAATAGAGGAAATATTAACCCAGTATACATAACAAGTCTTCTAAATTAATATAACAGGGTTCGTACACATTTCCTTAAAAGAAAATCAAGGACTATCAAGGACTTTTAAGGACTAAAAAACCAAAAAATAAGGACCTCTAAATTGAATAAACTTAACGAATTGGCGCACACAATTTTAAATAAAATGTCTCATTTTTGCAAATTCAACCTATTAGATGATAAATTACATAGCAGATACATTACAAATTTAACACAACAAAACTCCTAAAAATATGAGTTAATAAATTGATGAAAAAAACCCATGAAACTGGTAATCAAATATCTTTTAATTCCAAACTTTTGTTCATTCAATTTTACATCCAATGTATTTATTTTAATTTCTTTTTCAGAAATTGTTTTTCTTAGTTCATGCGATTGAATAAATAAATTTATGTCCTTTGACTTTTCAGCCTCCTTAGTTAAAGCATTTGCTTTCTCATTTGTTTGGTGTATGTCCGTTTGGAGGAACATTTTCTTTTGTTTTAAAAAATCTATTCCTCCTCTAAAGCTTTTCGTTTCAGTTTTTTTGTTTCAGCCTTTTCTTTGGATATTTCACTTTCTAAATACTGCATGTATTTTGCTCTAGCTGAGGTGGCAGCCGTCCTCATTTCTTTAGTAATTTTTAAGTCATAAATAGCCCAGACAGCTTAATAAATTCATGATTTACACGCTGGGAAACATATGAAGCATCTTTCAAATTTTCTATTTCCAGGACCTTGTTCACCGAAAAACCTCATTGTCCATGTGACAGTTTTAATGCCATTTTGATAATTTTCCAAATTTTTTCATAATGATTATTGTTAAAATAAGTTTCTAAAAAAAGTATCAAGGGAATCACTCTTTGGATTGAAAGAAGTAAATTCAAATGAATTTGGCTTTACAATATTTAACAGAAAATCTGCATAGAGTAACAAAATTTCGTCGCAATCTTTTTCCAAAATACGTTTATTTTGCGACAAGACTATCAATACCTTTTTCATTTTTTCCTGTGCTTTTTCGGGATATCCAGCCATTACTCGTGGATCAATGCAAATCGCAGGTCTTACTAGTCCGTAATTTTCACAGAACATTTCTGCATGAAATGTTTTATCATTGTTATGATGTTTTTGCGACTATCCTGTCTGAGTGTGAAAACATCCTTGTCTGCTAATTCCTTATTTTTTATCTTTTCTTTTATTAGTTGCTCTGCAGCAAATCCTAAATACGCTTAACTTTTATCATTATACAAGTTTGGGTCACTGAAGTTGAATTTGCATAAAGTCTCAGGTTTCTCAATTCTTTCATTCTCTGGTTTCAAAATTTTGAAATGTTGAATGCAATCATTAACAAGTTTTAAAAACATCGCTGGCAAAAAATGGAAGTAAAGGTTTATCACTTTGGTACTGTTCTAAAAATGGTAATAGCACTTTTGACAATCATTCCTATGGAACCATGGACCAATAAAGGGCATCTGTAACTCCTCCCTTATTTCCCAAGGTGTATGCGATGCATTCCGCGAGAGCCACGTAGACCGAGATTAGAGCCGCCGAGAAGGAGGAATTAGAAAAACGATAATCGGTGAAATTTTAAATTTTTTAATAATGGCAGAGTAAAAAGTAAGGACTTTCAAGGACTTTTTTAAAATGGGGCATAAAAATAAGGATTTCTAAGGACTTTTAAGGACTAAATGTAAAAGTAAGGACTTTTAAGGACTTGTAAGGATGCGTACGAACACTGTATAAACATACAATTATACAAACAAACTATTAATTAAATATAGCTAATTCTATTTAAAAATTGCAAAAATAAATCTCTGTGTAACCTTTTCATCTTACTATATATTTTTTATACCTGACTCACAATCCAAGACAATGGACCTCAATTTCGCATTTAAGAGGAAAATAGTATTTTTAATTTAAGAGTTTTATTACTAATATAAATTACTACATGAAATATTAAATTTAATCTATTAGAATAATAAAAAATAGAATTATCTATAAATAAAAATTACTTTTTATATGATGCAATCAAAATCTTTAAAATAGGGGCACTATCTACCTTTGAAATAAAATTTTATTGCTAAATACAACATAAACGATCATAAAGGAATAATTTAAGTGGAAATTAGTACCGTATCGTATACAATCGGGTATCAGTAACAACCTGTACCTGATAGAGTAAAACTGGGCATCAAACCCAACCGTATCATGCCAGGATCTTTTTAGCCAATACAATCAAAATATGGGAAAATGAAGAAAGAAGAGAAACGGAAATGAAACAAGCACGACTGCAAAAGAACAAATCATTTGAAACAATTTCAACATTAAGCAGAGTGACCACACACCCATGTATAAAATAAAGATAATCTTGCAATTAAAACTTTTATAAAAAGCATTTCATTACTACATCACTAGAACACGATTATAAGTCCACAGAGAAGAGAGCCAAAAGAGAGAGGTCAATGGTGCAGTGATGAGAACATTCTTTCATGTTTTACAACTCCAAACTGTATCGCAGGAGAAATTTAACTTTCACAAAAAATATCAATAAATCAATGGAACAAAAGTAATTATTGCATTAATTTAAAAATAATTTATGACACATACATATATTTTACACAACAGACCTCTTTTATTCAAAAATATGTTTCTGAAGTTCATCACAATTCATAATGGCGGGTCTCTTTTTCTAGTTTTATTATTATCATGGAGCAGCGATTGAAGATTGCACTTAAAGAAGCCTTGCCAAGAGAAACCTCCGGACCACGAGGAGGTTTACTGGGAATCTTCGATGGAAACATCCAGAATCCAGTGGCGTCTTTTACCATTGTGTCACTCACTGGTAGAAATCGACACCATTCGTGTAAAGCCAGAGGCAGGGCGTTTCCGGATGAGATCGCCGACAGTACAGGACCTTGTAGACGGTTCCGTCTTCCAGGTTGATTTCTGGAGGGAATGCCTTTGAGGAGTCTTGCAGCAGAAACTGGGCAGCGGGGTGCTTGAATCCACAGCGGAGACACAGCTCTTCTGCCCCTGCGAACCTGAAAGGAGTCATTTTAGTAGACTCAGCCCGGTGCACATCTCCTATTTATACTGGAAATCATTAGCAGAAAAATGTCAGAAAAGCCATTGGCGACATGAGTATTGATAGCAGCTGGGTAGTGGATACCAACCTCCAATGATGCTATGATATCCGACAAGTAATTAGCAACACTTATTATCCCGTTTCACTCTGATCTCTAGGGGAAAATGCTGAGGTGTAGTACGCACTATCAGAATTACTATAAATGTATTTCACACCACTAATGCAGCTTCTCCGATATTTTGTCACTAATAATGACTTGTTCAACAAAATATCAGATATTATTGAACCAGACTTCATTACTCAGCTATGTTTGTAAATTTATTCATATTTGTCTGGCTTATCATACCTGCGGTTCAAAATGCAAGCAAATGAATCCCTGATAATAGAGTTATTCATGTGATTGTAACAAGCCAAACATACTGGTTCTTTTTCAAACAATTCTCAAGAGCTTTTTTATTGACCACAACTGTGTGGAGGGCCACATCAGAATGAGGATACAAAATCACTGCCATATAAAGTAAGCATGTTTCCGGTTTCTAAGGCTGGATGCACCAAGCTGCAGGGGCTACCATTGAATGGCCTCACTGCCTCGAGTGATGGGGATATCACCCTATATTTCCTTGAGACAGAAGCGTGCCGGTGGAAATGTTGGAGAAGTGATTAGCAGTGGTGCTTTGACGGCAGATTAGTGGTGCACACAATGCACTGTTAGGACAATTAATTAGTGACGCGTTTCCATTTCCCCAGAGCGTAATTTGAGAAACCAGAGGTATGTATTGCACTACCAAACTGCTATCCACTTTATTTCATGCCACTAATCACTGCTCTGACATTTGTTGCTAATGGCTGGATCCCAACAAAAAATAGCACTGGGCATGGGGTAAGGTTCGTAGGGGCTGTCGCTGTAATAACCTTATCCACATAGGCGATGATCAAAATTTTACCCAAAGGTACAGAATAGTTCCAGCGCTTTAAGAGCTTTGGACAACCACACTCCTAATGAGAATGGCATCCAATCTGCAAACTCATGAATGTGGTGGAGAGGTCACTCAGATGCTCTCTCAGCTTTTGTCATCTGACTTGAGAAAACCTTACTGGATTTTTAAATAACCAAGAATGGAGCACCAAACAGTTTTATATAGTGTACTTTTACAAAATATCAGTTTTGGATTATTTTGTTCTAGAAGGCTGCCTGTCTTAAATCCACATGATACAAATTACATGAAAGGCAATAATTAGATTTTTTCATTCCTTAGTCTGTTAAATTCTTCTCGAAACATCATTAAAAATTTTTAAAGTTATAATACAGTAGAACCCTTCATAATTCAGAACGGTGCCTGTTGAATACAAAAAATTCCGGATTACACCGAAATTCGATAAAAATAGAAAAGAAAAAGATGTGTTCTAAAAAAAAATGTAAGTTATAAGTACTCAGTACTACTATCTCTTGAATTCTTTTATTCAAGCAATAGAAAGAGAATATGTCTCCCCTTTTTTCATTACATTAATGGATGTGCTCCTGTAAGTGACCTTATCTTACGGCGAATTGCATTAGTTTCTTCAATACATTACAAAATTATGCATTCTGAAAAAGTACTTTTTGTTTTGTTATCCATATTTAAATCTTTCAATTACATATAATTTTCAAAAATAAATCAGTTCGGATTAACTTGAATTTGGTTAAGCGGGGAGTTCTACTGTAGCTTTCTTTTCTAATCAAATCTTTTAAATATGTTTTTCATTTAGGTGTTGCTGAAACTCAAGAAGATGATTCAAGATTAAAAAGTTTTGAAAAATAAATTTGTTGCTCTTTACGCGCCACTATATATAAAGTAAAAACCTATTTTATCAAGGCATTTTTTTTTTTTTTTGTTGGTACATCTAAAACCACTATTCTGTGTGAAGTGATGATTCAATATAAAAATATACTTTTAAAATTCATATTTAAAAAAAAAAAAAAAACCACCATAGTCTTGAAGACATTACTTTTTTTGATATAAATTCCAAAACAATTTAATGATATATTTATAATGTGTGAAACAAATGCACATGGAAAAATAAATGCATTTCTTTCTTTCTTGTAAAAAAAATCGCGACTCCTTTCGACCATTATTTTTGTGGCTTCTTATATATATTGACGGATTAATGTTTATATATTTCTGAAATGAAATCATACTATAGAACTTTCAAAATTGTAAATAAAATACAGTGTGGCCATATTTAAAATATAGGAGTTTAGAGCATAGCATAGAGCATGCAATTGCATAGAATGTTCTGGGGAGATATAATTGGGGAATTGATGATTGCAAAAGTTTGCACCAGGGTTTACTGGTGCATTTATATTTCACACATTATTGGGCAGTATAGGAATACAATTCTGTCTTTACATTTCACCACTCTGTTACTATGCGAGTACAATAGATTCCTGTTATATGGATAAAACAGGGTAATTTCAAAAACCACGGAATACTATTGTGTAGAGAAAAACATATCTGATAAATTTGTGAATCAGTCAGATTATTAATGCTTTGTGCAAATACTTACTTACATGCATATAAAACAATGTCATTAGTAAAAGCGAGAAGGTGTATACATTCTAAAAATTTATTAACTTTTCATATTTTGCTATTTAATGTTTATATTTCTGAAATGAAATCATATTATTGTAGTACTTTCAAAACAGTAAACAAAATACAGGGTAGTTTGTAATTAATGTACAAAGTGTTTGGCTCAATTACTTAGAATGTTCTGAATTCCCATGGGTTGAGAAAGTTTTACTATGGTTCACGGATGTATTTATCCCCATATATCACACATATAAGCCTAGGGGCAGAAATTGATACAATTCTAAATATGAAGGTTTAAATATTTTATCACTCTGCTACTAAAAATTACAGTAGAATTTCTATATATGGGTAATAGAATAATTATAAGAAGTATGGATAATACACAGATGTACATTCAACACAAGTAATGTCGTTAACAAATCAAAAAAATGAACATTCTGAGAATTTGTGTATTGTTTCGCGAAAA
>BGPR01012181.1:0-31155 GCA_013235015.1 Araneus ventricosus
TGTATTTTGGATTCAGGGACGCAAGTGTTCGTAATAAATTCTGCCTTGCTGAATAATTCAGAAAGTTTTGACTATGGGAAAATAATGTTAACTTCCGCGTTTGGTGAAAATGTTGTAGCAAGATTAATTAAGTCGACGATAACTCTTCCAAATAAAACATCATTAAATCATCCACTCGAATGTATAATAGCGGTTACGGATAAGCTAAACGTCGATGCGTTGATTCCACTATCGTTATATGAATCTTTATGCTCATTAAATAAAGAAAAGGTTATGCACTTGGTAGCAGATAAAAGTGAATGTCTGGACAATCGCTCTCATGAGGAGACAAATGAAAATGACTCAGCGTTGAGTGAAATTATGAATGATTCCGACGATTCTAACTTTTATTCCGATGCGACAAAATTAAAACAGGAGCAAAAAGAGTGTTTGTCTTTAGAAACCGTTAGGGATCAACTAACGCAAAGCAAGGGAAATTTTATATTAATTGAGGGATTAATTTATCACAAAGATAAAATTCTTGGCGAACCTGTAGCTCAATTAGTATTGCCGCGTAGTAGGGTAGAAAATGTAATGAAGCTCGCGCATGAATCTGTTTTTGGAGGTCATATGGGGGTGAGGAAAACGAAAGAAAGGATTAGGTATAATTTCTATTGGCCTAATATGTCGAACGATATTGCCGATTTTGTCCGAACATGCATGGGTTGCCAATTAAGGAGAAAGGATAAGATAAGTGACAGAGCTCCCATCACTCCAGTTGCCCCCCTGAGCTTCCATTTGAAACAGTAAATATAGACTTGATCGGTCCAATTGAACCTCCGTCTGGTCGTGGACATAAGTACGTTCTGTGCTTAATGGATCAGATGACTAGGTGGCCTGAGGCAATACCTCTTAGATCCCTATCCGCAAAGGCGACATGTGATGCGCTACTGCAGATATTTTCTCGAACTGGAATTCCTAATGTAATAGCTAGTGATAGAGGTACTAATTTCACGTCATCTCTGACCGAGGAATTCGTTAAGAGAATTGGGTCGAGTCCGAGATTTTCTTGTCCTGGCTATCCAGCCAGCAATGGACTTGTCGAGAGGTGGAATGGAGTGCTAAAAAATATGTTGCACCATATCATTAGAGAAGATCCTCGAAATTGGGATCATCAGATACCCTTCCTACTATTTGCTTACCGAGAAGTACCAAATACCACTACTGGGGTGTCACCCTTCAGATTGATGTATGGCAGAGAGGCTCGAGGGCCTTTGGCGATTCTAAAGTCTTCATGGGCAGGTGAAGTGCACTTACCTACTAATGTTACCCCGTCAGCGGTAGACTATTTACAAGAGATGAAAATTAAGATGGAAAAGGCAGCGGAGAAAGCTTCCTTGGTAGCAGCTGACAAACAAAAATCATATAGTGAGTATTTTAATAAACGATCGTCCGTGCGAGCTTTTAACATTGGAGAGCAGGTGGTGTTGTTGATACCTGACTCTAGCAATAAGCTATATGCTAGGTGGACTGGTCCAGGTGAGATAGTCGAGCACCATCCTCCTCATTCTTACAAAGTAAGATTAGCTGATGGAACCGTTAGGCATGTGCACGTAAACAAAATACGGAAATACCATCCGCGCTCTCTCGCGGTTGGAGTTATCTTTGAGGAAGATCATGATTTTGGGGAGATCAACCCAACTCCCAACACATCGGATGTCTATTCTCGTGAATTGTGTGAGAAAATAAATTTGAATCATTTAAGCGATGAGCAGAGAAATAATCTGTGTGGATTATTGCTTAGGCATAATGAACTCTTCACAGGCAAGATGAAAGTTGCCAAAGTAGGTGCCCATCGTATACGGCTTAAACCTGACGCAGAGAGGAAGAAACCGTTTGTCTACCGTATCCCTGAATCTTTAAAGGATAAGGTAGATGAGCAAATAGATGAACTTTTAGCGCTAGATCTCATTGAGGAGAGCGATGCCGAGATCGCCTATCCCATCGTGTGTGTTAACAAGAAGGACGGTAGTATACGTCTATGCGTGGATTACCGTGCATTGAACGCCGTGACTGTCTCTGATGACTTCCCAATGGAGGAGGCCGTTGATTTAATCCAATCAATTGGCAAGGCGAACGTCATTACCACGTTGGATTTATTAAAAGGGTACTGGGCCATACCTATGGATCTAGAGTGCAAGGAACTCACCTCGTTCAAGACTCATCGTCAGCAATATCAGTTCAAAGTGATGAGTTTTGGTTTGAAGAATGCGTCAGCTACGTTTCAGAGAGTGATCAATAGGGCTTTGTCTCAGTACAGAAACTTTTCACGTGCGTATATCGATGATATTGCTGTGTATTCGGAGAACTGGGAGGAGCATATGATTCATCTGGAGACCATTCTATGCAAACTTCGAGAATTAAACTTTGCTGTCAATCTGAAGAAGTGCTCGTTTGCGAGGCCTCACGTAAAATATTTGGGGCATGTAATTGGCTCCGGTCGGCATCAACCTGACCCGGATAAGACCAACACTATTGAGAATCTACCTCGGCCCAAAACCAAAAAGGAGTTGCGAAGTGTTCTAGGATTGTGCAACTACTATCGGGAATACATTCCTGGTTACTCTGAGCTTGTCTATCCTCTAACGGAACTGACAAAGAAAGAGGTTCCAGATAACATCCCATGGACTAAAGAACACGATTTAACTTTTGATCGGTTGAAGAGAGCTTTGGTTGAAGCTCCTTCCCTATATACGCCAAGGCCTGATCAACCATTCATAGTGCATTCGGATGCTTCCCAAATAGGAGTGGCCGCGTGTCTGTCACAAAGGGCTGGTGAAAAATGTTGTCCAATAGCATATGCCAGTCAAAAACTGACAAGATGTCAACAATCTTGGTCGACTATTGAGAGGGAGGCATTTGCCATCGTGTGGTGCCTTAAAAAGTTTGAAGTTTGGGTTTATGGATCAGAAATAGAATTTTACACGGACCATAACCCGTTGCCCTTCTTAACAAAAGGTGCTCCGCAATCTGCGAGGCTACAACGCTGGGCATTTGCCTTACAGCGATACAATATAACAATTAAACATTGCCCTGGAGCAAAAATGCCGCATGCTGATGCACTCTCACGTTTAGTGTGATTTCTTCAGTATGAATTTTATGTGACTTCCTTTCATTGGACTTTTATTATATTTCTCTTTCATGCTAATTTTATTGTGTTTCTGTGTTGAATTCAGTATTCAGTACATTAAGTATTTTTAAGGATTTATGTGTTTCCTTGAGTACATATTTACTTTGAATTTAGTTTAGGTTCCGGGATGTATTGCGAGACTTCTTTGCATCTGTTTAATATTCTTCTTTCTGCATGTGTAATTATTTTAATTGAGTGTTTGCATTTTTATTTTTCAGTGAATTTATGTTGTGTTTCCCTTTCAGTAAACTTTTGTAGTGTTTGTGTTTGAAAGGATTGGTTTTTCCATAATTTTATTTGCTGTTCTTTAATTATTAGATATAAATGGATATGGTTTCGGCCTATAATGTTTTAAAATGTGAGTGAAAGCATAACATTTTAATGATAATATTTTACTGCTTAAGCTGTTGCAAGTAATATTTTGAGGTTATCATTGAATTTGATTACAATTTTTGAGCAGTTAAATAGTGTTCATATTTGTGTGCTTCATGTGTAGTCAATCATTTTATATACATGATTTCTGTTTTGTTTTACTTCATCGATGAGTTGTGATATATATATATATATATTTATGTGTTTTGAACCTCAATGTCAGATTGAAAATCTGAGGATGTTTCAATCTTACGTGGGGGGTGTAGTGTTGGGATTCTCAACACGCATTCGCCGATAGAGGGCGCTCTCCTTCCCCGAGGGTCGGGGATTGGCTTTTAATCAGTCGAGTTGCGAACTTGAAGGCTGGAGGGTCTTGTCGGAAAGCGTCGGCGAGTGAGGCCGGAATCCCAACGCTTATTTCGATTTGACGTAGGGTCCAGACGTATCTTTCTGTCTGTGTTGTTGCTAGCCGTGAAGGGCCTCAACAATTATTTCCATTTTGCTATTCTGTCCGTATTCAGTGTTTGTCTAGTCTTCTGTGTTGTCATCTAAATAAACTTGTTTGTGTTACATCACTGGAGCATGATAATCCTTTCAAAAGAACCCACACCATAAAAAAAAAGGTTACCACCATCACAATTAATTTCCAATAGAAAAATATTAAAATAATGACGAATTCACAAAGAGTATTGTGAAGTTAAGCTACTAATAATCTTTGCACACAGTCGATAAAGGATTTGGCGTGAAGAGGTGTCATATGAAAAATATCTGATCTATGTAATGCTCTAAAGTGCAATTTTAGAATTTGAAAAGGTTACTTACCCGTCATAATGCTTCTATCCACCTTCCGGATCGATGTTGTTAATTAAAAAGATTTAATAATCTTTTTCGGTCCAAAATACTTCCTCTGTTATGGCGTATGAAGGACGCGAGATAAAATAAAATAAAATGTCGGCTGATCTTGTCGGGAGAAACAGAGATAAGGAAAGGTCACGTGATGATATTAACCAATGATTTCTCAGACACCCCCTCGTGAGTGAAACAGTAATTAGAAAACACTCCGTAAAGGATCGAACTAGGAAGGAGAATTCCGATTCCATGATCTGTTTTCTGACGGACAGGAAGTGGGAACTGGTTTGCGGCGATAAAAGTGTTTTTAAGGAGCGATTTTTCGTACTAAAAGATCGAAAAAGATAATTTTTTCATTCGCTCCCTTTTGGAGTCCAAAAATCGCTCAATTGAATTTAGCGTGTTCATCAAAATGAAAAAAAAGCCCATAATGGCATGAAAAACTTCTGAAAACAAAACAAAAAATACACATTATTGATTTTCAAGCTTATTTTTCTTCGCGATAATGATATTTGTAATTGTATCGATAAATGTAGAAAAACAATACAGAGTACGTTAATCCAAAAAAATATTAAAAAATTGCAACGTGAAAATGATTCTTATATAGCAAGCTTACAAAATATGAGAGAAATAAACACTTTAAGACACTGCCGAAAATAATAATCGAAGTCATTCAGTTAAAGGTTATGACGTCTCCTGCGTTCTGCCCCGTCAGCCAATGAAATTGCCAGCAACGTTACGGAGAAGTGTCGCAGAAGGAAGCTCGCTAGAGAAAAATATCATTCAACTGACCAGGAAAAAATTAATTTAAAAAAAACGGGAAAAGATATTTTAACCGTTCTTGTTTTAAATCCGATAGAACCGTTCTAGTTATAAGCTGAAAAAAATTGAAAGCAATAGTGTTATTAAAACGTCTGATGCAGCGAAGTTAAAAACAAAAATAAAATTTCGATGGCAAAATTGACTATTTTTTTAAATGTCTCACAATTCAGTAAATTACGTTTGAAGCTCAAAACAAATTTCATTAGAAAGAAAATTGTTTTTTTCTATCCGATGGTGTATTGATTGTTTTTCAGCTATCATTAGAAAAGATACTACAGCCGTAAACGTGCCAAAAATGACCCAAAACAACACCAAACAATAAATAAAAAAATTTCTAGACAAAATTTTAAAATTCCGGCTTCGAGGTGCATCAACTCACCATTAAGACTACCTGTGTGCTAAATTTCAAGGCTGTAAGTGTGATAGATTCGTCTGGACATCGCGCGAACATATACACATTTTTTAGAAAAAAGTGTATATGTTCACTTTTGTCAGAAAGCTCCTCATATGTAGTTCTTCAAAAATATTTAATCTTTAATTTTTAAAGATGCTTTTTTATGACCATCTTTTCTTTTGAAATCCAGGAAATGAACATTTTTAATAGAGAAAAAGGAATATAAAAAGTTCCCAAACTTTATTTTCGAGTAATATTCGTTGCTGAGGTCAGCGGCATAAGATTGTGACATTTCTTAAAATCCCTGAAACAGTTTAGCATTGAATAATGTAATTATTATTAGCAGCTAACAACTTTACATATTTTAAGAGGTTAAATTTTACACTCTCAGGATTGAAAATGTTTCAATGCAATCACTGAATGTTACTGCTAGTCAAGTTTCTTTCTGTATAAAAAAAATCTATAGTACGGAAAAAAATTTATAGTAAAGTTGGAGGAAAAAGTTCATTCATATAAGCTTAGCAAGGAAAGGTTAAAATACGCAGCTTTTAAATGCTATTCAGTTGGCTGTAATAAATGTTAGTAACCGCATAATTAAAACATATGCTCACTTGAAAGAAACTGTTTCACACCGAGTTAATATTTGTCTCCTGTTGTAAAATAAATCGCATCATTGTGACTTGTATATCAAATTAACAAAATTTTTATATAAAATACATTTTTTATAAATATATGATGAAAGCTAACATACTAAATTAATGTTATTAAAAATTGTTAGCATCTCTCAAGGTTTCTTAAATCTATATTATAAAAAATTTAAATAATTATTTATTCCTTTTTTATGTCGCGGAAAAATTTTCATAAATGTTTTCTTATATTTAAAAATATAAAAATAATATGCAAAATAATCCCAAAGTAAACATTAAAATTTAAACTGTCTTTTCATTTTTTGACTATTGTTACTCAATTCTTCCATCGAATTAATGTTATTTTTTAAATTCTAAGACATTAAGAAAACGTAGTATTGATATTTTCTCTTTTAAATCATCTGAAATTTTAAAAAAGTGATAAAGACTTAAGATAGATGAGGATATTTGCATTAAAAACTCTTTACTTTCTCACATGCGAAGTAAACAACAACAACAAAAAAATTATAAGCGCCAAAAAATTCGACAGCGAGATTTTGATGACTTTCTGCGTTAAAGTCCCCGAATACGAAAAAAACATTTTTTGGAATTATATATATCTGTCACATCGTCCGTCTGTAAACACACACCGATTTCGGTGTGCCGTCATTTTGTCGGCAATATCGACTTGCCGTAGTCCCCGATTCAGGATAATAAAAATCGGCAGTTTCGGCCTTGTGTCCATAGGGCTTGCAGGGGGATAATACTTTTATTAGGGAGTACACTAGAAAGTCTAGGGAAGAAACTGCCACTGTTTACAGAAGGGTAACGGAAAATTTCGGGATCTACAAAACAGTGACATCTCATTTCTTTCATTGCTCTTGAGATTCTATCTTTATTTATTTTACTACAGAAAAGAAAATTTGTCCGGACCCCAGGCAGTTAACAATAGTCTTTATCACCACGCCCTGGTCCTGCGCATACCCGAGTCGGAACGGCTCCCTGTCGGTGACAACAATGGTCCGCAAGAGAATTTAAAAACCAACTTAGTAAATAAAAGTTCACTTTAATTTTTTTTAGCGTTTCAATAAATAATTCTGCAAATGTCGTGGATACGCAGAATAAAATAATACATTCTATTACTTTTTCAAAATTTGCCGACTCATTCAGTCAAATTGCCGACTTCAGAAAAATCTGGGGGGGGGGGTGTCACCCCCCTACCCTCCCTTCACCACGTCCCTGTAAGTATGATTTAATATGTTTTAAACAGTCATCCACTGTGAAATTTCCATTTCAAATTTTCTCTTAAGGTGGCCAAAACTGGAGCATCTTACCCTATATATATATATAATCTGGACAAATTATTTAGTAACTCAAAAACATTAAAACTTGTATTCAAAAACATTCTTAGTGTCAGATATTTTATATAAAGAAATTTCCATATTTAAAGCTTACAATAGAAAAAAAAATTCAATAAAGTAAGGTTGCTAAATGTAAACAAAGCATTTGAATTCTGAATACAGGCAGACCACTTGAAAATTTAAATGTTAAATAAGTTCATTCTCAAAACAATGTTCCTAAAGATATACCATCTATCCTACGACAAAAAAATTGGAAAATTGTTTGCTGCATATCATTTTTCCTCGTATCTTCCCAAGCCATTGCCGAATATCATCAAATAAATAGCATTCTGTATATTGAAGGTTCATAATTTGTTGCTTTTTTCAAGTTTTATACACTTCAAAAGAAAAATATGAGAAATTAAATATAGAAATTTAATAAGAAAATATAAAGTAATTTGTTGCATATTTGGTTTTACATTTATTATTTAATTTGTATATTTATTATATATCGATATTTATATCGATACACATTTGTATCATTCATGATCTTATGGAACATAGAATGGCAACACGGAGTTCAGCGTGGATGTAGCTGAGATGCTGTAAATATGTGATCAACTTAATAAAGTAATGTTGCTTAATTATGTCGAATGCTACTCAAATAAAACTTGAAAATACAACATGGCATAGTCGGTCAAAGTGATCGTCCTACGGAAGTTTTAAACGAAAGAAAATCCGAGATGAATGGTGAATATTGTCGACCGTCGTTAGGCTTAAGCCTCGATGGTAACGTGGCTGAGAACTGGCGTAAATTCAAGCAGCAGTTTACTATTTATATGAAGGCATCTGGACATGACAAAAAAGATTCTGACGTTAAAGTGGCAATTTTTTTTAATGCTGTTGGCGAAGAAGATATCGAACTTTACAATACATTTGATCTACAGGAGGAAGATCGGAACGATTACGATAAAGTTTTGACGGCGTTTGACAACCACATCACTCCGAAGACCAATGTTGTGGTACAGAGATTTATATTCAACAGTCGTATGCAAGGCATCGACGAAAGTTTTGATGTCTTTTACACAGATCTACGGAAACTCGTGAAGTCCTGTGAGTTTGAGAACCAACCAGACAGCGTTGTTAGGGACCGCATTGTCTTGGAGATAGCTGATAGCGGATTACAAGAACGACTGCTGCGGGAGGGAAATTTGTCTCTGGCTCGAGCTGCAGAAATTTGTAGAGCTGCTGAGTTAAGCAAGAAACAAGCTCAGACTGTTCAAACTAAGAGTGTTGATGCACTACAGAAGAAAAAGTTCCAGTCAGCTAGATTCAATCGTGCTGGTGGTAATCAACAACAGACACAGGCTGCAAACAATAAAAGCGGTGCTTTTAGTGGTGGTACTTCTCGTGCTTATGCTGGTGTTAATCATCGTATGTATACTGCAAATAATGATATTGGTAACACTAGTGGTGCTGATAGTGATCAACGTGCACACGTCACAAACAATAACAATGTTTATATATGTAAAAAATGTAATAGAAAACATAAGCGTTCTGATTGCCCAGCTTTTGGCAAACAGTGTTTTGTTTGTGGAAATTATAATCATTTCTCAGTCGTATGTCAAATGTGCAGTGTACAGGATGTGACTTGTATTACAGAAAATAAAGAAACAGAACCGTATGTTGTCACTGATGTTCAAAGTGATTTTTTTTATTGACTCTGTAAGTGTTCTTGATGTAGGTAAAGTGACTGTGACAAATGAATGGACTAAAAAAATACAAATTTGTAATCATGAAATTGATTTTGAACTGGACACTGGTGCCCAGATTAGTGTTTTGCCATTGCATATTTTTTCTACTTTTAACAATGATCTAAAAATGGAGACGACAAACATAGTTCTAGAAGCCTATGGTGGCTATAAACTTAGACCTGTAGGTATGATTAATTTACTTTGTAGTATTGGGAATAAGCAGGCTAATATAAATTTTGTAATAATTGAAAATTCTAAGTCTAAACCTTTACTGGGTTTAGAGGGATGTATTAAATTAAATCTTGTCAAATGTATTGATAAAGTATCTGTAAATATGTACCAGACTAAAACTAAGCAGTTTATTGAAAATAATAAGGAAATTTTTACAGGTGTTGGAAAATTTGAAGGAAAATATACCATTAAACTAAAAGAAAATGCTGTTCCTATTGCTCGTCCCCCTAGGCGGATACCAGTCAGTTTGCGTCCTAAACGTGAGGAAAAATTAAAAAAATTGGAAAATGAAGGAATTATTGCTAAAGTTGATAATCCACAGGGTTGGGTGAGTAATTTAGTTGTGGTAGAGAAAAATGATGGTTCCATCAGGCTCTGTTTAGATCCTAAAGATCTAAATAAAGTAATAAAGCGAGATTATGTTTTAATTCCCAAAATTGAAGAGCTTGTGCCTAAATTAACTAATAAGAAAGTATTTTCAGTTCTTGATCTCAAAGATGGGTTTTTTCAAATTGAGTTAGATGATAAAAGTAGCGATTTATGTACATTCAGTTCTCCTTTTGGATGTTATAAATTTTTGCGTTTGCCAATGGGTTTGTCTTTGCACCCGAGATATTTCAAAAAAGAAATGAAGCCAATTTTAGTGATATTTCGGGTGTTCTAGTTTATTTTGATGTCTTACTCATTGCAGGAGACACTATTGAACAACATGATGAAATTTTGGGTAAGGTTATAAAAAGGGCTAAAAAATTAAATATCAAATTTAATCAGAATAAAATTCAGTTGAAAGTACCTGAAGTTAAGTATTTTGGATATATATTTAGTTCAGAGGGTATGAAACCTGATCCTGACTATGTCCAAGCTATAATTGATATGCCTGAACCTCGAAATAAAACTGAACTTCAAAGAATATTAGGTATGATCAATTATCTAAGGCAATTTATACCTCAGGCATCTACCATATCTGCTCCTTTAAGAGAGCTTCTTAAGAAAAGCACAGTTTGGCACTGGTTACCTGTGCATGAAACAGCTCTTAAAACACTGAAATATAAAATTGCAAGTGCTCCAGTGTTAAGTGTATTTAACAGCTCTAAGTCAATAGTGATACAAGCAGACAGTTCCAAAGATGGGTTGGGTTGCTGTTTGTTGCAAGATGGGAGACCAGTTGCATTTGCTTCTCGCAGTTTAACTGAAACAGAAAAAGGGTACGCTCAGATCGCGAAAGAATTTTTAAGTATTGTGTTTGCAGTAACTAAATTTCATTATTTTATTTATGGCAGACAGGTGGAAGTGTTAACAGGTCACAAACCACTAGTGTCTATAATGAGTAAAAGTGTAGGTAATGTAATGTCTCCTAGGTTGCAACGAATGAAAATAAAACTGTTAAAATATCAATTAAGTCTTACATATTTACCGGGCAAATATATATACATAGCAGACTTGTTGTCTAGGGCATACATTGTAAAGCCCCTGAAAGATGATGATATAGATAACAGAATTAGTGCATAGTTTAACTAAACATTTACAGATTAGTGAATTTAGAAAAAAGAAATTTAAAGAGGCAACCCTCTCTGATGTAGGTCTTTCTCATGTTTTAAAATTTTGGAATGAAGGGTGGCCTAGTAATGGGCAAAATATTTCACCTGAAGCTTGGGAATATTTTAAATTTAGAGATAATATATATGTGGGAGAAAGCCTAGTATTTTTAAATGACAGAGTAATAGTGCCAGTCAACTTGAGATCAGAAATGTTAAACATTCTTTTTCAAGCTCATTGTGGAATGGAGAAGGTTAAGGCTAGGGCTAAGCAGGTATTATTTTGGCCGGGGATAACCAAAGATATTGAGAACATGGTCTCTAACTGTAAAACTTGTGAAAGATACAGAACACGAAATGTAAAAGAACCCTTGATATGTCATGAAGTGCCAAATTTACCGTATGAAAAAATTGGAACAGATATTTGTGAGCATGGGGGTAATAGCTATCTCATCATTGGCTGCTATTTGTCAAAATGGCTAGACATTATCAAATTATCAAACAAAACATCTGATGAAATAATAGCAAAACTTAAAGCAGTTTTTTCCACTCATGGGATACCTAAAATAATAATTTGTGATAATATGCCTTTTGCCAGTATTAAAATGAAAAAATTCTCCAGAGAGTGGGGGTTTGAAATTGTGAATAGTAGTCCTAGATATGCAAAATCAAATGGTTTTGCCGAGAAAATGGTGGGCATTGCCAAATCCATTCTTCGTAAAGCAGGGACTGAAACAAATAAAATAAGTGAGGCCTTATTAGCACATAGGAATACACCGATTAGTGAAACGAATGTTTCCCCTGTACAGGTGCTCATGAGTAGATGTCTGCATACTATATTGCCTGCAAGATATTCAGTATTACAACCAAGAGTAACAAAAAAAAATTTAGAACTGATCTGAAACTTAAAAGAGATAAGAATAAGCATTATTATGATAAACAGGCCCAAGGGAGACCAGAATTTAAAGAAGGGGAAAGTGTACTTTTTGGGTCAACAATCCTCTTATGATGAGTTTGGTCCAGAAAGAGTTGCTGTTGGAAGGGATGATATTACAATTCCAGATAGTGAGGAAAGGGAAAGGCATAGTCAGGATACAGAAAACATTCTGAAAAGGACATACGTAACTAGAAAGGGTCGTACTGTAAGACCACCATCTCGATTGAGAGATTTTGTTATGTAAGAGTAAAAGGGGAGATGTTGCATATTTGGTTTTACCTTTATTATTTAATTTGTATATTTATTATATATCGATACACATTTGTATCATTCATGATCTTATGGAATATAGAATAGCAACACGGAGTTCAGCGTGGATGTAGCTGAGATGCTGTAAATATGAGATCAACTTAATAAAGTAATGTTGTTTAATTATGTCGAATGCTACTCATATAAAACTTGAAAATACAACAAATTAAATCTTTAAAAGTAATTTTTCTTAACTAATTATCAACTATCATTAGTAATTATCTTGATTAAGTAGTAAAAGATTTAAGTACTTTTTTAAAAAATCTAAAGTAGTTGATGAATTCTTTTTCTGATTGGTCAAATGGATTACATTTATCCCGATAAACCCTTTCACACACAATTAATGTCCTAGCAGCCTCCATTTTAAACGAAAGTTTGATTAAGTTCTTATATCGAAACAAAGCTTCTCGCTAGCGAATAGCGTAAACGAATAGCCATTTTTCGACCAAGCGAGATCCCAACAGGTTGGGAAAACGGGTACGAGAATCGCACTCTGTCGTTAACGGGCGGAAGAAGTGACGTCTCCCAACCCAACCGGGGTACCAGAATAGGGCTGTAAACTTCCGCTCCATTTCATTACAATTTTGTGAATACTGATAAAAGCAGAGACCAGTGTAAATACTTCGCATTCGAAAAAAAGACTGCGACGAAGAGCAAATCTCAAGTTACTTTATTTGTTGTGTGTGGGGGAGTATCTACTGTTCATAGAAATACTAGCAGTTTACATATTAGCCATTTTGCTTTTTAGCATTTCGTGACTTGGCATCGGTTGGTAATATGGAGAGATTCGGCCTAGTGGATTTCAGCCAACTGGTTTTTTGATAAACGACCTTTTGCACTTTCAGTAACGATATGGCGTCATTCGGTCTCTCGTCACTTTCAAGGCAGTTGAATGGCTACCAACGGCGTAGAGAGGGTAAGCGGCGCACGTGCTTGTTATTATTTTTTCGTCCCCTCATCACATTCAATTTTAAAAAGTGACAAACACTTCTATTTTGCCTCCATCGTCCTCTAAAACTTGCGCCCCGTTTCTCTATATGCTCCTTACCACCCAATCACTACGCCACTGCACGTAGAAGCAGGGGTGGCGCCAGTGGACGGACTGGTGGCAAAGCCCTGAGTTGGGGAGGGCGAGGGGGAAATTTTTGGTACAGGTTATTCAACTAGTTGATGAATGAGTCTGGTGAAAATTTCAGACAAATTTCCTTACACTTGTCCCTTCCGTACAGCAGAATGTGCCCCCCCGTCGGGCAAACTCTAACGCCACTCCTGTGCCGAAGACACTTGCATTGGAGGTCAAACACTTGCATAGGTCGCCCCCGGTATTTACAGTCTGGTCAGCGTCCAGTGGTGTAACGGGGGTAATTGGAACAGGGTCAGAATGGGATTTTTCTGACCTCCCTCGCCATTACTGACGTAGTTAGGATGAATGGGCCTCGGGACAGTGTGACAATATTTCGCACCCCTCCTCATACACTGAAACCCCGTTATAACGAACTTTCAACGGGCTGATCTAGAGGTTCGCTATAACTGAGCGTTCACTATATCCGATTCGGCTACACAAGATTTTCTATAATCCTTAATTGTTTTTCTACGTAAAATAAATTAATTATACTGAATTGCAATGAGTAATGAGCAGAGAATATAAATTAAAATAAATATTTTTCTTAAAAAATTAAACGATGAAATTAATTGCATTTACATTTATTTTTCTGAAATATGGAAATAAGTAGTGAATTTTTGTTGAAGAGCTGAACTAAGTTTGAAAAGTAGAAATTTTGGTTCACTTCATCTGAATTCCTTGCTTTTGAAAATCTCAAGAAAAGGTACAAATAGCTAAATAAAATCACTAAATTTCATAAAAAATATCTCAAAAAAGAACTTTTAATTGATATTATTTTAATTTATCTAACTGAATCATGATATTTGAGATTTTGTCTCGTTCATGGACAATGCCATGCCCTCTGTGAACATGCTATGTCCACGGAGGGGGATTCCACGGAAGAGACAAAAACTGAGTTTTGAATTTTTAAGTGCTTTAATTTTTAGGTGTCTAAGGGGTCTATTCTGGTACCCCCGGTTGGGTTCCGCACGTTAACAACGGAACCCAACCCAACCGGGAGTACCAGAATAGACCCCTAAAGTGGTACACTTATTTTTATTAAATGCGATACTAAACCCATCAAAATTTTATATTTTAGTCATAAATCAGATTTTTCTTAATTTATTTATGATGACCACAGAGTGGAGGCTGAGAACTTTAACAAACTCTAAATGGAAACCAATAGAACGAAAAGTTTTCCTTAGGGCCATATTCACCAAACTTGATTGATCCAGGATTAAATTGTGAATCAGGAAATCCGAGAATCAATTCTAACACTGGATCAAAGTCCTTCGGTATTCTCCATCAACGGATTACGTGATCCATGGCTTAACTGGAGGAAAAATATAAGCTACGTTTTGATTGGTCAATGAACGAACCTCGCCGAAATTTTTCGTTCCGCTTCATGGATGACAGACATAATATAAACATTATCTCGTGTGTTTTGACCAACGAACGCCGTAATTTGATTCTGTCGTTTTATTCTTGTTGTTGCAATAATTATGGATCGAAAAAGGAAGAATTTTACAGAAATTGAAGCCGAGACTTTTCTCCTCTCCTTAGATAAATTCGAATCGGTAATTGAAAAAAAACACATGCAACAACTAATAAAGACAAGACAAGCGCCTGGGCGGAATTAACTCCCATGTTCAAAAGTTTTTCCCGGAGTTGCAAAAAGAAATGCGAAGCAATTGATTACGTACTATAAAAATCTGAAAAGGAAGGGCAATAAAAATCAATCCAATAGGAGATTTCAGATTTTTAAGACTGGATTCGCCTGTATCTTGATTTAAACGATAACGCGATAGAAAGGCTACATTGTTCATACAGTCCAAATCATTCGCTCTGTCTGGATGCACAGATCTGTTACTTCTTTCGATTATTTCTAAAATTTCTAAGCTTTCAATGTCGTCTAAATACGATAATCCATCGTCTGCCATGTTTGTTTTGACGGAAGGCAGAAGAGAAGTACGCATGCGTAAAATGAAAATCGGCGAATTGTCACTGCTAATTCTCCGATTTCTGAGGATCAAAAACAGGGTGTTAAAAATGCCGGTGATCTCGGGATTTTCTTTGGAGAATACGGATTTTCATATGATCAACAGATTAACACTGATTCGAGGCTTAATCAGAGTGTTAATGAGTTGGTGAATAAGGGTCTTAAAGAACGAATTGCCTGCCTTTCTTCTAAATTCTTTCATGATGATTTGACATGAGCTGCCATCTATGATATTTTTCTAAAGTAATTTTCTTTCTCCACGGAGGGAGACGTATTTCACTAGGGACCAAGTGTAAAAATTAATTACAAAGTAAAAATTATTTTAAAAAATGTTTGGTTGGACCTTAACTAGAGACTTTAAACTAGTTAATACTGAAAAAACATGCATTTTTTTAAAAAAAAATTGCTTGAGTGTCGGTAAAAATTATTTTGAATTTCATGTGCTGGGACGTCCGCGGAGGGGACTTTTGTCTCATATTCATTGAAAAATGAGAGTTAAATAGTAAAACTATTTTAGTAGAAACGTATTGAATAGCTTTCTTAAAACTTAAATTATACATATGAATAAAAATATTAGGACATTTGTTGCACTTTCTAATATTTATCACCTCGGGACTGTAAAAAGACACTTTTCGTGAGAATGACCCTGAAAATATATTAGTGTAATAGAAGATCGGTTGGGACCATTTGATAATCGTCATAACCGAGAGATTGTCATATGCTGGGTTCATTAAACCGGGGTTTCACTGTGATTTTAAAAATTGACATAAACGTACTAATATTTTGTGTCTCCGACGCCCCCTAGGAGTGGCGCCCTGGGCGTCTACACTCCACTTGCCCCTCCCTATTGCTACGCCACTGATGGCTACTGATAATTACGAATCAGACACCCTCTGTAAGAGAATTAGAAGAAGAATGGCGCTGATTTCATGCAGCTACATTTATTTTTACACATTTTCAGATATTATAAAAAGAGAGCACTATGACAGAAAAGATGCTGAGCAGGCCCAAATTGTCGGAGGTCACGCCCTTCTCGTCCGCTGGGAGGATAACCTCCTGGCAGAGGCCCTGGCCCAACCTCATTAGGGGATCAAACAGGTAGTTGAAGGTGGAGACGTCACCGCAGTTCTTTTCCACATTCTTCACGACGCAAGTGGAATAAACATTCAAGTTTCTGAAAAAAAATTGAATGACACAAAATATATCGTACGTGATGAAAAGGAATAAATACTGAAATAATACTGAATTGACTTCACAATGTGTTTCCAATTATCGAATGAAATATTTGGCTTCACAAGATTCTTTTCTACATGGTATCCATTTTAGTCGTAGCCCATTAGCTATTTAGGTCTAAACCATAGATTTATTGGAAAGTGAGCGAATCAGAAGTTTGGCATAGTTTCGAGGTACTTACAAATTATATGAATTTTAGGTTGAAATCGTAGCTTTTTTCCGGGAGTGGGAACTTGGTTTAAGTCTTAAAAGCTACAGAACTTTACAATGGATCATCATTTCTCAAATATTTGGTTCATTAGTAAGATAGAGCGCCAAATACGCGCAGATATTTTAAATTATTTTCATAACGAACCAACTTTGATCCACGAGAATGAATCAAACCATCAATCATCGCTTGTCAGTCGCCAATAGAGGTGGGAAGTCTTTGGAAGCGTTTTGGAATAGTACTTTGTTTTGCGGATTCGAACCTTGCGGTTCACGAACGGCTCTCAGAACCTCGTCCCAACCTGTGAACCGGATGCTCGCGAGCTGTTCGCGAATCGTTCTTTCGTATGGACGAGTTTTCTGTTTTGTTTATTGTGGTAAAGAAGGACTTCCACCTTACCCATAAACTTCCGGTGATAAAGTTACGTCAACGGGAATCTTCAAAATTTCAACACTCTGTGTAAAGACATTCATTAATGTTTAAAGTGAAGCTTTCTAATCTTATGGTTAAAGGATACTTTGAAAATATTAAATTTTATGTTCCATAAATATTCTTTTCGCTCTTTTTGGCGCTTTGTGTTTTCAAGAAAGAACTGATTCGAACTTGGCGCTTGAGATGGAATCCAATTGGATTTGTCGATCTCTTAAATTGGAGGGTTACTGGAAAACGGAAGTGAGCTCTCACCACGGAAGTTCTGTGAAACCAAAATAAACAAATCAGAAAACTCGTCCACACGCTCGTCTAGAGGGCATACACCAATTCGGTTATCTCATAAGAATCGATTCCAATTATCTCATTTCGTACTGATGATTGTTTTCGGTGTTTTGGGGAGAGACGCACCTGCATCCTTCCTTGTTCATCTTGATGAAGTCCTCCGGCGTCTCGATGTAGCCGGTCAGATTGTAGATGAGGTAGAAGCACTGCTCGAAGTCCAGCGCCTCGGTGTAGCACTCCTTCTGCTTGAGGAACTCTGAAAAAACGACACATCCGAAATTATGTTCTAGAAAATTGAATTAGCTACTACCCAGATAGCAAAGAAGGTTGCGGAAAGGTTGCCATTTCACTTTCCACAGGCTTTCTGCGGAAGCATTTCCGCGCCAACCGTTTCGGAAACCCTTGCCGCAAGGTTTACGTAGGAAAGCTTTTTATGAACTACCTCACCGACAAGGTTTGAACGACAAGTCCGCGAAAGCATTTCCAAGGAAACCGGTCCGGAAACCATCCCGCAAGATTGACGTAGGAAAGCTTTTCATGAATCACCTGTCCGACAAGGTTTGAAAGACAAGACGCTTGATGACGTATACTACACGCATGCGCCCTCTGTGATTCCAGCATACTCGTCTATTGACTGCGACTCCATTTGTTTACACATGCGTCTGGAGGTAAGTGATTTTTATAAAACTTAAACAAAAAATCAGTAGATATTTATTTTCATTTTCCACTTTATTTTGCTTAAGTAATATGATTGTTATCCCTATAATAATATACAATATTTACGAAAGTAATTACTCTTTAAATTTACGTGTTTATTTTATACTTTAGACAAAAAGAGTTGATAATTCGTTCAGAAAGTTCCGGAACTTGTTTCATTACGGAAGAACGAATACAGATAGAACCTGTTGCCTTGAACTCGATATCCGTTTTGTTTTGAATATAAGTATAAGGTGTGTGAGATTTGAATTATCAATTTTAAAGCAAATAGTTAAATTTAATTAGTTTTTTCCTCCTATTTGATCACATGGAATTTATATTTTAACCCTTTGAGGGGTGGTGGCACAGAGGCTGTCCCAACTTCTTTAAGATTAAAAAAAACATGCTCTTGTTATTTTACTGCTTATAATATTTCCATGGATATTCAAATATTTCTTATATATATTTTTACATTTCTGTATTATTCAAAATTAATTAGAATATCTTAAATATAAGTTTAAATTGATGACTTTTTTGATGATGAAAATCGTTTTTATTTGTATTGCAAGAAAATAATTCACAAAATTTTTTATGCGGAATAAATCATTTAGAGATGAGTCTATTCAAATGAAAATCAATCCTCAAAAAGTCAATTTACTTATCAATTATTATAATTGAAAAATGATAAATAAATTTATCACACCGCACATCTAGGGTTTGTCGATTTGTACATGGTAGCCCTTAAATTCCTATAGATTAGTCGCGTTTGGTCGTGTTTGAATTTTATTATAAATTTATATAGGTTTCTTTATGAAAGTTATTTTTACCGGATTTTTTTATATTAATAACTACTAACTAATATCTTAAAATTAATACTTGTACGAAGGAAATAATTTATATTCTTCATAGCAGTGTAATATAAAGCTATATAAAATAAAATTTATTTTTCAAAGGCACATGAGTATTTTTTTTAAAAAATGCCGTACTTGAATTTATTTTGAGTGGAACTTCTGAAATATTTATATTCCTGGTTTTTTTTATTTGGTGGGTTTTTTTGTAGGTATACGAAATTTCACACATCATGAAAAATCAGGTTCTTAGTTTTTCATTCTTTCTTGTGCGACAGAAATCGCAGCGTCTTCTAGGGATGTCCGAAGGCCGCTCTTCAATTTATTGCTGTCTGATGTCTTTGAAAACCTACCCGTTTTTTCTAAGGCGAAATCTATTGTGGTATAGTATAGAGCTTTGTTCCGGTTACTGGAATGTATTGAAGGGAAGGCTTTTCTTATGAGATAATTTACGAGCCGGCGTTTTGTGTCCCGTTTCTTTGCCATCATTGTAGTATCATTCCTTGGCAAATTATCCGATTTACCTTGTACAAAACCAATATCCATTATGAAATTAAACGTTGAATAGTAGAAAAGCCAAAAAATTCACTTCTAAAATGTAAGCTAGTACAAATGCATTGAATAAAACATGGTACAAATGTAGCAAAAGAGAAGTATGCGAAGGAAGGCACATGTGACGTCAAAATCTAGTCGGCCAATGAGAGTGTATTTCGAATTTCTTCATCATTCTTGCTATTTCAGTGCATCTTTCGCCTTCAATATTTAAATAAATAATTTTTTATGTAAAATTTCACTTGCATATTTGAAATTAGAATTATTTTTTTCTATAAATACGGATTGCTTCACGCGTTAAACTTTTCGCCAAGATGATAGAGACATGCATAGGCTTTGGGAGGGTTTCGGCTGTCCACTAAGATGGCTCTTCATATCTCTATGGTATATAATGACAAAACTGATTAGAGTTCGAAAGCTTTAACAGAAATGCAATTATAGGTTTATGCAATAAATTATAGTTTATAAATAAAGTGCACACATTTCTGACATACAGATCTATCGTGGGCGTACAAAGAAAATCAGCTAAGTCAATTTTTGTGAAAATTTGCATTTTGTCACCACCAAGTGCAAAACTGCTGCTTTCTTCGTATAGAAAACACTACAAATCGGAAACTTGCATTGAAATGCCAGAAATTTGGGTTTTGTTTAAACTCAAGTCCAAATTAGAATGCTTGGACTTAAAGTTAAAAACGATTTTTCTCAGGAACAACGTTTGTGGACTAAGATGATTTTCATTGTACGTCTACGATATGTTAATGACAACTCAATGACTTGACAGAACGGATGAATAACTGTACCCGTCAAATATTTCTGAACAAAATCCCCACATATTTCGAAACAATTGATATTTTTGTTTAGAGTTATAACACCAGCAGTCGATTGTAATAAAACTGCATATCGTCACTCAAAGGGCAGAAGATCGCATATCAAAATTTGCATTTGGTTGAAATTAGCCAGTCGGTACTCCTTTATATCGTCAATAAATGCCAAATCGCCAGTGCTGAAAAGCAAGATGGTTTCTGATGTCTATGGTATGGAAAATAGAGCATAAATAACCTATATATATAAGAAGGATCGAAAAAAAAAGAAATCTACGAATTCTCTGGTAAAAACTAAAATCCGTTTAAACTTTGAGCAGCCAGTCTTCACTTATGACCACTTCATTATATTTTTTACAACAGCTGGCCATTTGTTTTTTGGCATTGGCGACTTGGGCATTCGTTGGTGATATGACATATGAAGGAGTACCGACTAGTAGATTTCATCCAAATGCAACTTTTGATATGTGACCTGATGCACTTGCAGTGACGATATTTGAAACGATAGTTGCTTCATTTTCTGCAGCAATTTCTCTGAGTTGTCAGTGACATGCAACAATTTTCATGCTCTCGCTTACTGGAACGAATGGGGCTTGCTTCCGTGCACACTTCTTCCAAGGTTTGGCTGACGTTTCGGGCTTGCTCGGAGAACCCCATGGAGCACTCGGTGGCTTTCTGTGAGGCGCACTCGTAGGCAACCCTCAACCGGTCGCCTGCAGAAAAAAAGCATCGTTACACCATTATGGATTACTACATCTAAAGAAAAATGCATCACTACCTCATTAAGGATTATTAAACATTATTATACCTGGAGGAAATGCATTATTACAACACTGTGGGTTATTACACATTATTACACCTGGAGAAAATTGCATCGTTACACCGATATGGATTATTACACATTATTACAGCTCGATAAAAATCATTACACCATTAGGGCTACACATTATTACACCCGAAGAAAAATTCACCATTACATAATTATGGTTACACATTGTTACACCCGGAGAAAAATTAATCATTACATCATTATGTACTACTACATATTATTACACCAGGAGAAAAATCCATCGTTACACCATTATGGATTATTACACCCTTAGAAAAATGCACCATTATGGATTATTACACAAATTGACACCTGGGAAAAGGACATCGCTACATCATTTTGGATTTTTATAAACTGCAGTGATACGTTTTAGAATTTGCAGAAAAACTCAATACATGGAGAAAAAAAAACCTCTGCAGAAAAGGGCTCAAAACTATCATGAATTTCAATGGCACTTTTATTAATGGTCCACCAGAAAGAACTCTATAAAGTATGAATTCATACACTATAAATTTGTGTACACCTTTTTATATTATATATATTTATTAATTAATTAATTTCCCTTTTCTGTGTTTCAACATTTTTTATTTATCTATAAATTATGCATACATTTAAGTTTTCAAAAATTTGATCTATCTGTATTTCTCTATTATTTCATATTTATTTTTTAATTAATTTATTTATTTTATTGTACACATATGACTTCATTAGCATGCATCAACTGCTCATTCTCCATTTTTTTGATAAATCTGATTTGTTCGTTTATACATAAGCCACTGTACACTAGGGTGGATCGAAAATTTTTTTTTTCAGAATTTCAAAACCTACCTATGCGGAAAAGATGTTCTATGGTATGGGGATTAAGGGAAAAATAATAAAAAAAAAATTAAATTAAAAATTTAATACCGCCGCAAGGGGGTTGAATTTTCGAAAAAAATGGAAAAATACTGAATTTTGATTATACGATTTTAAAAAAAATATTATTATTAATCAAAACCTACTTGTGCGGAAAAGACGTTCTATGGTATGGAGATTAAGAGAAAAATAATAAAAAAAATTAAATTCAAAATTTAATACTGCCGCAAGGGAGTTGAATTTTCAACAAAAAATTGGAAAAATATTTAATTTTGATTATTGATTATACTATTTTAGATTCGAAATAATTGTTTTTTCTGCAATATAAATAACCAAAAGGGATGATTAATGAGTAGTATAATGTACATTGCAACATTTTGTACTCAGCTCCCCTCCCTACACCATCAAATCAGTCCGGTTAAACAACCAGAGCAGTAGGCAATCCCATCTTTTTTCTGTCTCTTGCTTTATCCTCCCACCCCTCCATAAGTCGGAAGTGGTACTTCATGGAATCTTCCCCACAGTCACACCCGTAGCGACAAAACTTTTAGCTGAAGTTAGAACATTGGACCGATTTGGTATTTCCGACCGAGCAGGCGCTGCCATTGTGTCAGCAGCACTTCAAGATGTGGGCATTATCTCAGAAAGCAATGTTTTGAACGTTGTTGACAGAAATAAAATTCGGCGTGGAAGAACAGAGGCAAGAACCACTCTATTGTCTCAGGTCATAAAAGATTATGACCATGACCAGTTTGGTTTATACTTAGATGGGCGAAAAGACAGGACTCTACAACAGAAGAAAAGTCATAATAGAAGAGCACATAAACTTGGTAAAAGAACCTGGCTCTGAGTACATCGGCCACGTGTCTGTACATTTCGGGAGAGCGCAAATTATTGGAAATAACATATACATTTTTTTTTTGTCATGCGTTGACAATGACATAGATGTAACAAAGTTGGTTGCGACGGAACATCTGTCAACAAATGTGTCAAAGGAGGTATTATACGTAACATGGAACTGATCCTGAATCGTCCACTACAATGGTTTGTGTGCCAATTACACGCCAACGAGCTTCCACTACGTCATCTTTTCGCGTACGTGAATAGAACCACAACTGGGCCCAGAAGCCTGACTGGCGAAATAAGAAAATCGTTGGCCAGATGCGAGAAGCTATCTGTAGTTTCATCCACGCCAATAGAAAACACGCTATGTGAAGTGACTAACAAGAAAGTCTTAAGTACTGATAAACTGTACTTAATGGAAATTTGTGAAGTCATAAACTGCTGACATTGCAGAGAAAGTCTGTCGAAGATAAATCCTGGAAAAGTTTGCCACTCAAGGTGGCTTAAAATCACGAACAGAATTCTTAGGCTCAATGTAGCTCACGAAAATTCATTATTATTGACATTGACATTAACGACATTCATCGCAAAAGTCTATGCGTCTATGTGGTTCAAGATCAAAACGAAACCATAATTAGTCTATAAGACACAGCATTTGCATCAATCAATCATTCTATCGCGTTATTTCTTTAATGATTTGAAAGATTTCATAGACCCTGTTATTAAAAGAAACTGATTTGTTGGCCATCCAGAAAATGTCCTCATATCAATGCTAGCTGAAGACAGAAATCACATAAGGGAATTAGCCCTTCGAAGAATTCTGAAAGCACGCAAAATCATTGCCTACTGCTCTAGTTGTTTAACCGGACTGATTTGACGGTGTGGGGAGGGGAGCTGAGTCACAAAATGTTGCAATGTACATTATACTATTCACCACTCATTAATCATCACTTTTGGTTATTTATATTGCAGAAAAAACAATTATTTCGAATCTAACATCGTATAATCAATAATCAAAATTAAGTATTTTTCCAATTTTTTGTTGAAAATTCAACCCCCTTTCGGTAGTATTCAATTTAGAATTTAAATTTTTTTTATTATTTTTCTCTTAATCTCCATACCATAGAACATCTTTTCCGCATAGGTAGGTTTTGATTAATAATATTTTTTTTTCTTCATAGAAGAGCGATCCACCCGGTAAGCACGAAGTCCTTTCTTGATTGAACCAACTGGAGTGGCCTCCCCGAAACTTTCTCGCATATGACCAGTAACGTGGGGTGGATAAACACCCAGTGAGCAGGTAAATATTTTTTGGGTATTGACCCAAGGCCTGGTTATTTTGAGAAAAAAATTATGAATGGTGATTTACAATGAAACATATAAAATTTATGAATTCCCCAAAACTTAATATTTTGCAAAAAAATGCCAATGTTCGCAAATTTTACGCGCGCTGAGGTACCACAACTTTATTTAACGTTTTTGAGTACGAAATCTTACTATAGATATCGCTCAAGATTTCACCACACCTCTGGTTAATCACAGGCTTCCATCTGGAGAACGTCAGAACGAAGTTTTGTTTCAGGGGGTCATTTTTCATTCCGAAGCGCGTGTTTTCAGCTCGCTACAATTTCCTTCGCAGACCGCCAAGGTCAAAAGCCAACCATACTAACTTGAGTAAAGTAAGCGAAACGCTCGCCAAAACACAGTCGCAATGTGCATTTTGAACCAAATATGCAATTTGAACAACTTTTTTTAATAGATTGAAACGAAAATTGGACACAAATCTAGAATTAAGGTTAGAAGGTCACATACCAAATTTCATATATCTAAGTAATTATCTTGAATAGGTATTGTGTTCACAAGTTTGCGATTATACAGGCCCACCGACAGTCAACCCTTTGACGGATTAGTCCCAAACTTTTATACGGACCTACATTCATGAAGATAAACCTGTACACGAAATTTTATCCATCTAGCTAAGTTTTTGAGTTATAATGTTCGCATGAACGCGGACAGAGATGGACAGAGAGACTTCCCGTAGACGTTATTTTGTCCAAAATTTGAAGGAAACTTACAAATGCTGTGTAAAGATCACATACCAAATTTCATCCCTGTAGGTATAACATTTTTTGAGTTATCGTGTTCACTGGCAGACATGAACATTAGTGCCGCTGTATATCCCGGGCCCGGAACCCAAAGTGTTTCCTGTCAGCTTCATGAGTATACGTGGAAGGAAGTGCAAGACACACAGACAGACATAATTCCAAAATTATATTTTTCGGACTCAGGGAGGTCTAAAACGTGGAGATTCGTCAAAATCTCGAGTTCGAATTTGGGGGCGATTACAGTACTTTCTCTTTGTATACTTCGTATACGAGAAGTAAAAATGTTAGCAAGAAGAGATTACCGAAGCTAGTTATGCAAAATTTTTATCATCGCGTTATCTCTATTCTTAAAATTTTTTTATCGTCGAGCTGATGGCACTACTAGTACATAAACCTTAGCATTTAATCATAAGTTAATTTTTAAGGAAATGGCGTCGATAAGGAAAAAAGCGCATTTTGTGACTCCATGAAACCAAATCGGCCATTTCTTTTTAAAGGGAGTTTAGACGTTATTACGGACGCATTACTCGAGATTACCCCTTTACGTAGGGTTCTTTAGTTAATCAGTTATTTGTACGAAAAATTACCTGGCAGAGAGATCTGAAAGGATGGAGCATGCCATGGTCTACTGTATTACCGCCACCAGAAAAACCCTAGACACCAGATATGCCTGTTGCGGCCGTCATGGAAACGGGATATTCCACTGCATTTTGGGGGTGAAGGAAAGGGCTTTATTTCATTTGGCGCAGATGGAACCGACGGAAGTCTCGTTGCGCTTTGTCGGTCTACGGTCGAAAACGAATTCTCGCCTTATGAAGTGTGCTTGGTTCGCCAAATGTTGCAGCTGATTTTATACCCGTCAATCTCCTTTCTTAGACTCGTCTACTTGCAGCAACCCTGTTCAGGGTTTTTCTTCCGGCGGTAGGACAGTACACGCTTTCCTGACGTTACTCCTCCTGATTTCTTCTTTTGGGACTATATCAAGGAGAGTCTTATTGAGAGATTTAATCGAAATTTCCTCTATCTCTATTAATAATAAAGGAGAATGTGTGTGTGTCTGTGTGTTGGTGCTCTACAGGGCAGACCGCTGGACCTAGAGATACGAAATTTGGAACAAACATACTTTGGAGGGTGGGAATGTGCATCTCGGAGCCCTTTTTTTGAAATTTTGAATAGAATTTTAATTAATTAAAAATTAAACGAAATTTCGGCGTTTTCCCTTAATAACTTCCGAACATATTACAGCAAAAAAAATCACTTTTACACCATCTGAAAGTGCAAAAAATTACCTTTTCAATTATATCAATTAAGTTACTTTACGATTTTTTTCTAATTTTAATAAATTTTCAAAAATATTTTTGGCATAATTTACAACAATACTTTTCATTGTTACAACGCATTTCAAATCGGTTTCATTGTTTAAATAAATATTTAATTGCGTGTTTCTCTTTAAATGTTGAAAGTTGAGGTAATATCTTAATACATTTTGCTTTCATATTTTATTTCATCAAAATTTTCATGGAATCTGCAAACCAAGCTCTTAGAGATATTACGTATTTTAAGAAATATATCCAATAAGCTGAATGATTATGGTTGCTATGTTTTCATTCTTTTTTCAGCATGTTTTGATCCATCTAACATGCCGCTGGCCATAAAATGTGCTGCGCCACTTTAATGTTGATATTGAATGCATATTTTGCAAGAGGAGTAAGAAGACTGAGTGAAGATAGTGCCAACAACAGGGAATTAGAGGTTGCATGACATGTTCAGTTATTTGACTCCATTAGGAACATTTTAGAAGTCAATGAACAGAAGAGGTCCAAGGTCATTAATAGAACGTGGGCTAAATTTCTACCACAATCTGAAGTTTAAAATTATGTTGTTAAGAGAACCATGTACATAAAATTCTACAAGTTTCAACTGAAATCATATTAGCGGCGAACAAGCTGGTCGCCGAAGGCGGCTAGTAAGTAATAAATGTTTTACGCTTGAAAAAGGTAAAACTGTTCGAAATATTTACTCAAGAGAGTAAAGCAAACATATTTCTGAGTCTTTGACTCAACAGAAAGCAGTTTCAATCTGGAAATGATGCTCTCTTTAAAAATTGCAAATATAATTATTTACATACGCATCAGCAGTGAATTTTTACAAGAAATTCGAATGGAAAATGCCAGGTGCACAGTTTTTAAGCAAAAAATAAAAATACAGTGGCGCGCGCTTTACCAGTGCTGTCAGTTGTTTGAACCTAAAGGAGTCTTTGCCACAACAGTTTGAGACAGAAATGGAACCTTGAAAATTAGGATAACAGTTGCCGTGTCTGATGTTAGAGAACAAATGTTGGACAACACATGCCGATAATTAGAACACCGCCTCGAGGGGGGGGGGAGACACATTAAAAATTTACTAAGGTAATTGGTCTCGTTACCAACTCCATTATGGTATTTACAATTCACAACAACAAACATATCGTCACTCGAACTGCAAAAGGCCGTGCATCAAAAATTCCATTTGGTTGAAATCCACCCCTTCACATGGCCAACAGATGCCAAATCACCAATGCCATCAAGCAAGATGGCTGCTGAGTAAAACAATGCAATGAAACGGTGATGGTTAAGGATTGACTGCTAAAAGTTTTAACGGATTTTCAGGTTTATCAGAGAATTCTTTTTATTTTTTTACTAGCCGCCTTCGGCGACCAGCTTGTTCGCCGGGAATTTAATTTCACTTGAATCTCTTATGTATAGTTTGATATGCATAGTTCCCTTAACAAAGTATTTTTAAATTTCAAATTTTTATAGACATTTAATCCATGTTCTCTCAGTAGCCTTGCATCTATTCTGTTCGTTGTCTGCATAAACGTATTGAATGAAGTCGAGTAGCTGTCTGGATCATGTAGCATGCAATTTCCCGTTGTCGACACCAACTTCACTCTCTTACTCCTCTTGCAAAATATGCATTTGATTTTAACTTTAAATGGCGCGGCACATTTTGCTTTCAGCTGCATGTTAGCAGGATGGAAATATACTGATTAAAACATAGCATTAAACATCAAGATATTACCTTAGCTTTCAACAATGGTAGAGAAACACGAAAATAAATGTTTCTTTAAAAAATGAAGACGGTTTGAATTGCATTGCAACAATGAAAAGCATTGTTGTGGATTATGCCAAAAATATTTTAAAAAATTATTAAAGTTAGAAAAAAAATTGTACGGCAACTTAATTCATATCATTGAAAAGGTAATTTTTTGTACTTTATGATAACGTAAAAATGATTTTTGAGCGTTAATATTATCGGACGTTATTAAGGAAAACGCCAAAATTTCTCTTACTTTTTAATGAATTAAAATTTCAGAGAAACGGCTCCAAGGTGCACATTACCACCTTCCAAAGTACGTTTGTGTCAAATTTTGTAGCTGTAGGTTCAGCGGTCTGATCTGTAGAGCGCCAACACACACACGTTCTTCTTTATTAGTAGTAGAGATTTTCGAACTTTAATAGGTTGTATTTACTTTGTTTGCCATTTCATATGCCTTAGCAGCCATCTTGCTTTTCCACATTGGCGACTTGGCACCCATTGGCGATATGGAGAGGTATCGACTGGTGGATTTCAATCCATCATCAAAGTCTTTTCCTGATTGCAAAAAATTATTGCTTAAAAAGTATTATACTTGGACATATCGTCACTGAAAGTGCAAAGTGTCGTTTATCAAAAATTGAAAATTTGCGCGGCTGAAATCTAGAATTTGGTGCACACTCTCAAAACGGCGCCAATTCGCCAAAGCTGCATCTATATAGCTTTGCAGTCTTGGCGCCGTTTCAAGAGTGTGTGCCAACTTCTAGATTTGAAACCGATGGCGAAACTCGATTAACGTCAAAGCACTTGATTGCTGAATCTAAAATGAATGGAAGCTGACATAAGCTATAAGGAAACTATACTCACAGTTATCCACTGCATTGAGTTTGCAGTCGTTGAACACGGATTTGAAGCACTCGGTGTCACAGGAAGACGACCCGATCAGAACTGAAAGGGAAGAGTGGAATAATTAAAATGCAATTTGTTTCACTTTTTTGGAGCTAAATAATTATTATTAATCCATCATGAGGGAACCAAACGTGATAACTCCACCCTCTCGGCGTCAATAAGAATCACCGGTGGAAGGGAAGCAAATAAATGAAAAAAGAAATCCCCGTTGGCATGCCGGAAGGCAAAGGTTGATTCCTTCAGTCCGGAGATATAAGGAAAAGAACATTTCGCCCTCTATTTTCATCAGGATTAAAGAGAGCTGCAAGAATGAAAGAAAGTGGAAGAGACTGCAAATGTCGAGAACATTCCAACAAGGGTTAACATGCATAGGTTGAAAGATTCTTTAAGTTTGGGGGGAGGGGAGGGAAAATCCAGCTCATAACTTCGAAGCAATTGCAACTATCAAAAAAATTTAAGAGCAAAAATTGTTCGTTACGATAGGCGATAATTCGCCTAATTTGAATTTTCTTTCTATCTTCAATTGTAAAGGAATTATGGGGAAATTTTAATTTCCATCACCCCAATATTTCCACTCCCTTTGAACTGAACAGCCCATCTACGAACTTGGCTGAGATTTTCACTATCCTTACAACTTATCCCACGCCGGTTAAAATCAAATCAAAATTACTCCAGTTATCGTGTTCACAAGATAACTTGGGACATGCCTAAACTTTCGAACGAAGGGTGGTTTTGGGTTCTAGGGTCATGATCGGTGAAGATCTACAGAAATCTTCCGCAAGTTGTATCAAGAGAACCATTCAATAGATAGACTTCCTATAAGGAATCTACCTAAAAAGTTAACACACAAAGCACACCAAAAAATTAAAAGGAGATTCGAACCTCTAATCTATAGCATCGTAGAATGATTATGATTTAGCCCTGATTCATCTGACATATATTGATGCAGATGAAAATGATTTGGGCTCATCCCGTTTCATAGGAGGCTGATAATGTTTTGAAACTTTGATCAATCATTTTGTTTCTAACGCATTTTCATAAAAATATCACGAATATTCGGGAAAATATAAAGATTTCCTTAATAAATCTCAAATTCTTTAGTATGTTTTTGCTTATTTTTTGCAGAGTTTTACACCAAATTTACGAAACTTACAGAATACTTGACAATATGTTAGAGAAACATTGTATTAAAATTTGAAGTAAATACCTTGAATATTTGAGGAAATATGAGTATTTGTATTAAATACCTTTAAACTGTGCGCATGCGCGAAACATAGCCTCATTTTTCTTTCATAACATCGAAGCCAGATATCTAAGGCAGCGTAAATAAAAATTCTAGTTGAAGGCCATTAAGATTTAGAAAGTTCTAGGCATTGCAACCAGTAGAATTTCTGTTGTTCTCTAAGAGACACGAAATGAAGAGGGGTTTTCCACATTTCAATATTTTTTTAAACTTGAATCTTCGAACAGCAATATTGAATTTTATGAAATTCGAATATCCTGAGTACCCAGCTGAACTCAAAAATTAAATACATATTTAAAATTTCAATTCGACAATAAATATTCGAAGGTTTAAGTTTAAAAAATATTCATTTGGGGAAAACTCCTGATCATTTTGTTTCTCTTAGAGAACAACAGAAATTCGGCTGGTAGCAATGCCTACGATTTTCTAAATATTAAAAGAATTCAACTGCAATTTTTATATAAGCTGCCTTAGATATTTGCCTCCGACAATATGAAAGAAAATTCTCTCTATATTTTGCGCACGCGCAGTTAAAAAGCATTTACTACAAATACTCATATTTCCTCAAATATTCAAGGTATGTACTTAAAATTTTAATACGATGTTTTTCTAACATATTGTTGATTATTCTGTAAGTTTCGTAAAATTTGGCACACAACTCTGCAAATAATAAGCAAAAACGTGCAGAAGAATTTGAGATTTTTTAAAGAAACCTTTATATCTTCCCGAAAATTCATTACATTTTTATGAAAATGCATAAGAAGCAAAATGATTGGTGAAAGTTT
>BGPR01012181.1:31165-45881 GCA_013235015.1 Araneus ventricosus
TGGACGGTCCCCTATGTCCTGGCGACAGAATCTTCACTGTAAAATGCAAGTTCCCATGACTGCACGTCCTACGATTCTTTACAAATGATTATGACCATTGTATTCAAATTAACTCCAAATGTTTCCCATTTTACCAACTTTGCAATACTTTTGGCCAGTAGTGTAAAACATTATCATACTTATCACCACAGTATACCCTCGAACTTAGAGTCAAGATGGATTGGAATATAAATAATATTCGAATCTAATGTAAATACAGTAGAGTCTCCCTACAACGAAGTCTCCCTACAGCGAATTTCTCCCTATAACGAAATTTTTAATCGGAATGTTAAATAACATTCAAAATATTCTCCTTATAACGAAGTGGTTGTCTCCCTATAACGAATTTTTTCAGACCTTTATCTTTTCGATTTTTGTCAGTTTTGAAGAAAGTTGCTAATTTCTGTGCAAACAAATCACTCACACGTGCCTGGTTCTGGAACCATTCGCATTGTTCATTCCAGCGATAACACATAACAATAGAATGCTAAGTTAAGGGTAATGCAGTTGTGGGGACCTGGGTTCCTACGGAGGAGCAACATTTCTACGGGTCAAGATTCCAAGAATCGGGATGGAAACAGCAAATGAATGTGACAATAAGCATTTTATGTTTATCCGTACTAGTACATATTATTGTCTAAATTGGTGAATTGTCTTCACTTTTGAGCATTTAGTTTATACAATAAAAATTAGTATAATTTTAGCAAATTTATAATAAATATTACTTCATTTTTAATTGAAAGTCATAATTAAATATTTTTGAACTTATCGCACATACTAAAAGGTTTGTTACATTTACTTAAATAACTGCAAAAATCTCTGATCTCCGTATAACGAAATTTTCTCTATAGCGAATTTTTCAACTGGAACCAACCGATTTCGTTATAGGGAGATTCCACTGTATTTTCTTCCAGTATGAGAGAAACAAGACAGAGAAAAAAATTCAGACAATACCTCCAACTGCGAACCAAAATAAAAGCGACATTTCAGGGCCTCTCGGTGAGCGGTAAAGCAAAACTTGTCCGTTCACAGCTTGTTTGTGAAATGGGGACCTGTTGATCATTCCTCTGATCTTTCGCACGCCTTATCTGAGTTTGCGAGGGAATTGGACACCTGTTGAAAACTGTTTAAATTATCACCTTCCATAAAAATTGCCTGACGGACAGATAATGAGAATGTAAGAAAGAAATCTTATTTTTAAATTATTAAAATTTTCGAAACGCAGAAAAGAATGATGTTTTCGAGTGAAAATTTATTGGGCCCTCATAAACTAGCAGTTTCTGAACAGTAACCTCGTCTCCTGAGAAACAACTAAGATCTGCTCTTCATTGCAGTTTTAGTTTTTTTTATTTATTTTTTTCAAATGCGAATTATTTACACAAGCCTCTACTTTCATCAGTATTCTCAAAATTACAAGTAAATATCCTCTTTTATCGGTGTTAATAAATTTGCAATTAAATGTCTCGCCATTACCAAAATGATTCAAAATGTGTTAATGGTGCCACTCGTTGAAGCCATTAAAACGGACACCATCTTGGAACGGAATCAAAAAATAAAATTCCTTACATGTGCGTCGTTTATAATGACTTCAAGGAACATTCGTGGCAGATTCGAAGAAAATTGAACCAAACATTGGGTAGTGACTGCGTCGGGAAAAAATGTAGAAACAATCAGACGAAATGCCGAATGGTCGAGTCGAAACAGGATTTCGCTTCTCTCTGTCAAAGACAATACATTCAAATAAAAAAAATCCTGCCATCTGGACGGAATGTTTTTGGTCTTCGGTTTGTCCGGAGATATAAGAAAAAGAAAATTTCCCCTCCTCTGCCATTTCTTCCTCTAATTTAATAAGGGTTGGAGTTATAGGGATAAAAGAGGTGGAAGAGAATGGAACTGATTAGAGCTTTCCAACAAGGTGTCACATGCATAGGTTAAAAGGCAGCCGAAGTTACCCATACAGCAATTTTAGTTTGCAGCAGTCTTGCTCTGAAAGCTTGCAACAAATTTGGCACGGAAAGACCGCAAGTTCACAACAAGACTGCAGCAAGTTAACGAAAACGACGAAGTCACCACGCGTCGTATTTGCAGCAAACTTGTCACGTCAAACTTATTGCAAACTGTAGAAAAGCAGAGTACGCAGACGAAACTTGATTCGAATCCCCGACAACTCTCTTCCTAATATGTCGTCTTAGCCACGCAGCCAGCGAGACCTCGATAGCCGAAGATAGATTGCTCTAATACATCGTGCATCTATACGTTTAATTTTAAACTGTCTTCTTGATTTCATTAATTTTTTAAATTTTGAGTTGAGAATATGCTTTGAAGTCAAAGAGAGAGCGAGTTTCGCTAATAACTACGTTTTGCTAGTGGAATAAATTATGAAATTTGGGTTCAAAAGTAATTACTTTTAAAAATATGGGAAACAAAGTAAGTTATTATTTTTCAACAAACATTGACCGTTTTTTAGGTTTAATTTTGTTTATGAACGTTAAAATTTAAACATTAAGAAAAAGGCAATACGTATATAGTTTTCTTTATGTGCGAGTTCTATATTTAGTAAAAAGATGGGGAATTTTTCAAAAGTAATTTTTTCTTTATAAAAAGACTTAGTTAGTTTTTTTCAAATTATCATTGATTTATTGAACTAATAAAAAGAAGGACGCTCTAGGAGATGCTATTAAAAAATCGAATGTGTTTTTTTTAAAAACACAGACAAAGATTAAAAGAAAATATATACTGTATCCAGGTCGTGGTGTGTAAGTGTGCCGTATCAACTTCACAGGAAACTTGCATTACAAGGAGGTTATCGATTATGCTTTGTTACTTTGCAGCAAGTTCGCTGCAAAGTTGTCGCGTCAAGTTTGTCATGGCAAGCTAATATGAAGAAAAATCATACTTGCTCCAAGTGTGCATGCTATATGGGTAGGGGTGAAAATCATTTTTCAGGTTCAAGGTTTCTGAAGGTTCACTGCTGGTACATTGTTGGTGATACAATTTTTACAGAAAAAATTTAAACTATAGTGAAATGGCGCCACTTTCATTATATTGTATATATATTTATTATTCAAATACATAAACATTTTTTCCATTTCTGGGATGCTAGGATGCAGGGCTAGATAGTCTTTTCGTTCAAGAAAGAGAAAAAATTTTATATATTTCATATGACAAACTTGACGCAAACTTGACAGAAATTTCATGAATGTGTACAAAAAGACAACTTATGAAATTTTTGGATAAAAGGAGAGTGTGAATATGAGTATATTTTGGACAAAACAATAAAAATTTTTATACCTACAAACACATAATATCATTGCTAAGCTAGATTTGCAGACATTCCGTTAATTAAAAATAAATATAAGACATGGTTGCAGTTTGAACCTGACTTCTGCTTGAAATTAATGACGATCAAGCCTGACATATCGAAACACAATGACACACGCTCAGTAGTCGAATATGATAAATCTTGGTATTTGCCATCTTTTTACTACTATGTATTGTTACAAAGCTATAAAGTCGTTTCCCTGAGATGCTAATCTTGGCGATTTTGGCGACAAAAGGAATTTTCTAGAAGGACCTCGAACTTTCAACCTATTTCTACTTCATGAACTTTCTGGAGATTACGTCACTTCCTGTTGAAATAGTATAAAAGGCAAGCTGTCAAGCCAAGAAGAGTCAGTTGGAGTTTGATCTGCAAGCAAGCTGGTGAGCTAATAGGAAACCTTTGAGCGGTGTGTTGAGATTTAATGGTAATCTCTGTTGTGAATTTTTACAAGTGCTGTTTTAATATTTGTATTACGTTTCTTTGCTTAGAATAGCTGTAAAATAAAGAGCTTTATTTTTGTAATCCTGCTTATTGGATTGCATTCATGTACACCCACAAGACGATTTTGTCACATTTATATTATTATTTATTATTATTATTTATTTATAGTATATTTATATTTCAATATGATGTAAAAGTTTCATTTACGAATATAATCGAATTGTATAAATTTAAAATGCTTCATTCTTTGATTCTAAACATTCCATTTTATGATCTACCTTTTATGATGGTACATATATTCTTGGTATATTTAAGTGGTACAAAATTTAGAAAGGTTGAGAACCCCTGAAAAATCTATAAGAATCTAGCCAATGAATGTTTGCATTCGTTCGGTGGCGGATCCAGGATTCGGGTCTGGGGTGGGGACTGAGGTCATAAAAATTTTGTATCTCTCATGGCTTATGTATACCAAAACACTTTAACTTTACAGACTTTCCTCACCTGACAATAAGAATCATAAAGAACACTACTATACTTTCGATGATTTAATTAAAATACAATGAAATAACTAGCCAAGAAATGTTTTCGATCTCGTCAACGCTACGAGTGGAATGACTAGAAAATTAGGAAAATTTGCGAGCCTGTCAAGCCAGAAAGCAATGCTGTCACGATTTTATTATTTTTGAAAAATGAAAATTAAGAACAAACAGTTGTAGTGATTTTATAGCCCCCCTGGATTCGCCGCTGCTTTCATTTCATTCCGTTTTGTGCGCAATCTCAATTGCGTTTTCAATGCAACTGAAACTAGAAGCAAAAAAACTATGATTGGGGCTGCCAGCTATTGAGCATTTTTATAGTTAAACAAGTCAGTACATTTATGTAGGATATTACCAATAAGAATAATTTAATCGCCTTGTAAATGAGATTGTAAAAGCTAGATTAATTTTTGCGATAGATGGAGCCACGAGTCCTGCTCATGATACGTCATGAACAGAGCCCTGTTTTTCCCCACAAAACCAGCGAGCACGCTCAGAGAGACGCAGACAAATGCGCATCTCTTTGTCGTAAACCCTCTTATACTAGAATGTAGGTTAAATCTGTTTCGGCGCAGTTAAGTCACCCGATCATCATGCCACGGTAACTATATCCCATTTAACTTTTCCTCCTGGTTATCTCTAATACAGTAATTACTTTTAACCTATTAACGTCTATCTCAATTTTAATCTAGCTCGCGTGTAAACATGACTTTATGTAAATCATTAACCTTTTGTTATCTTTCTTTTGTACATATTTCCCCCCTGTGAAATTCTCCCTATAGTTCTTAAGGTATCCGACTACGTTCGGAGGCCTTTTTTTAAATAATGATATTTGAAGCAATATTTTTGTATTTTTATATGACATTTATGTTAAAACTTAATAAATCATAGAAAAAAGTTTAATGAATTAAATATATTTTTAAAAATTTGAAAAAATTTAGATTTTTTTGCACTAAATTTGACCTTTTTTCAAACACCCTCGTTCAAAAAGAAATTATCAGAATGATAAATCCTTTAGCATATATAATCCTTCAACTATTGGCTAGGTCCTGAAGCAAAAGTTTTGCAATGTATCTAAAAACATATAAATTATTAGAGTTTTAGTGTGAAATCATGAATTTTTAAAGAATTTTTACCTTTTTTCAAACCTTAAAAGATACATAACTTTTTAATGGAGCATTATTTCACTTATATTTTGGTTCATTACCTAGACAATATAATAAATAATATGTATGTCAAATTTGAGACAGATATTTTAAGTTGAATTTTAGTTATCGTGTGTGAAAAATGAAAATTTTGCAAAAAATCACATTTTGAGAAAAATGAGTTTAAAGTTTATGTTTTTAATTTACAATGAGAAGAAAAAAGAATTTTTCTTCAATACTCCCCAGTTTTGTAGGCTAGTCCTTAGTTTTTGCCAGCTTAGCACATTTTTAAAATTTTTCTGATTGGAAATTTTTTTTAGTCGTTTTCTTGGGCCTTATGTGTCATTATCGTTTTCTATCATTCATCCGCTATCGTTAGATTTGAATATTGTTTTTCAGTCAAATAACTTTATAATGCCTATTAGTTGATCTAGAGATGCTTTTAGTGATTGATATTGATCATAAGTACAATTTATGTACTTTTCCTACGTTTATTATCAAAAATTACATCATTAACGGAGAATCAAGATACTGCAATGATTCAAAACTACCTAAATTTGCAACAATGTCATAGAAAACAAAGAAATTCACACTGAAAATCTTTCAAAATAACACCTGGTATATGTAAAATGGTATAAGACAAAAATAAACAATAAAATTTAAATATCTTAAGTAAAAACAATGAAAAATGCTTCTTTATCGTATTATTTACCACTCCATTTTCAACTGTCAAGTTCCACTAAAATGTCTCTAATTTCACTTCTGATCATCATAGATGTAAAATAAAAACTGTTTTGAAAACTAAAAACAATAGGGTTTCAGATAAGAGATTAAAAAAAAAATTATGATTTTTGGTCAAAAATGGGTTTTCGAACGTATGCGGATACCTTAAATAAATGTTTTTTATTTAAATTGAAGTCTCCTCGTTTATTTCATGTAATATTTTGTTTTAAATTTAATGTGACTGAAACCCTATTAAATCCCCTAGACTTAATTCCGATCCACTTACCCCTTAAAGGTAACTCCTCCGTGGGCATTCTGTTCAATCGAACGGAATTCCACATTTATGTGTGGCATCTGGATGACAACTCGCAGTTAAATTATGTCACAACTTTCGGAGAAAAATGTAAAAGAATTTTTAAAGTTTATGCTCAAGTTGAATTTCTGACATCTGAAGAAACGAAGAAATTACTTTCCGTATTGATGGAGAAAAGATCGTGACAAGCTTCAATGCTTTTTTTGTTGAAGACTCGATACAGAATGAAAGTACGAAAGCGATTGCGATAAAAAAATAAATTAATTAAGAGTCTATTTATTATCGTAAAGGAAAAGGAAGAAATTTTGAAACTTGATTCGAAGAATCTGAAGAAACTTTTAGTAAAGAATTTATGGTTCCGACCAGTTTTTTTTATGTTACGAAAAATTTAAAAAAAAAAAAAAAGACAGATGCCAAAAAATGTTAAAATCAATTTCTCATACTACAAAAATTTTATTTTAAAATATAATTGTTTAAGGTAGATCTCTTACAGGAATACACATAAGGGAAATAAAGCGCCTTTTATCGAAACTTGTGTGTTAGGGCAGGCGACATTGTTACTTCTTATTTTTCCGGGGCAGAAAGTAAGTTTTGTGTATTTTCTTCCTTCTGCTTTTTGTTCAAAAGGCATACTTTACATTTCTGAAAATAGTTTTTCCTTTTCTTAGATTTGGGATAATTCAGTTCACAGATAGTTAAAACTTTTGACTTTATGTTTATCTCTCTACAGAAAATTCCCCTAATTTTTGTGAAATTTAGAATCCCAGTAAGGGGTGAACCTTGAAAAAGTCCTCTGCCGCATTCTTTTCTTATTTTTGATAAATATTGTTGTTTTAACTTCGTCTATTTGTGTGTTTCTTCCTGTTTGTTAATTATCCCTCATAGAAATTCTACTTATTACAATGTCTCTTATGACACGACTTCGAGAAAATCTTCGCAGTTCCTCCTATCACAGTCTCTAGAACTCAAAATCACCCCTCTTTCAAAAGTTTTAATGTATATATCGTCGCTTAACAAACAACACCACGTATCTAAATTTTGTGAAATTTCCAAGAGAAAGATTCAAATGAAGTTTTCTCAACCGAAAACGAATATTTCTGAATATTTTTAAGATCTACTATGAACATGAGACCACATGTTCCAACCAGACGAGAAAAATTATGAACAAAATTTGACCCACTTTTCGAAAAGTTTCGCCATCCCTGTTCTACATTAAGGGAATCATGGGGAAATGAAAATTGCAATCCTCCCCAACACCAAAACAGAAAAACTTGAACTTTTAACGGAAAAACTTGACAGTTGATCATTTTTCCCTCTCTTTGAAATCCTCTAAAAATTTACGTTTCCTTTTGTTCTTCAGAATTTAATAATAAAAAAACTAGAAAATCACCCGTCATGGTACGACGGGTACAAATTGTCTCTTCATTCGAGAGATTTCCCGTCAAATTTGACGTGTTTAAATAGATATATATGCGAGAGAAATGTATAACATTGATTGAAAACAAATAAAATAAACATATGTTTTATGACAGGAAATATTTTTTTATTTACATATTTTTTTATTCAAAAAACCTCTTGGTAAACAACATTCCGTGTGAAGTATTTGTCGTTGCTTCACAATTTTATTATAATTCAATCACCATGAAATTTTCAGCTTGAAAAACGTAAGTCAAAAGTTAAAATTTCAAAGGAATTCTTTTTCGAAATTCTAATCAAAATAAAGCACTTCTCTGCTTGTCAAACGTTGCCAAAAATATTATCAAATTATATTATCATGATTGCAATAAATAATCAGATGCATCGTGGCGTCCAAACTATATCACGCGCATGATATACCACTGTCGTGATTTAATATTTTCTATTAAAAAACGGAAATTAATTTGAAATATATGATTAATAAAATTTAAAATTTCTCGGGAACGATTGATCATAGCGAGGTAAATTTTATATCAATCGATAGAAAATTTTATTTCACTATTTTAGAGCTATTAAATTTGAAATTAGAACGACAATTACTCTTTTAAATTTAAAATTACCAGAAATTTAAGTTCTCTAACAACGAAATAATTCCGTTTAACGTCTCTCAGTGCTATGGCGCGAGTTTTATTGGTGGTGACGTCAGAGCGTTACCGAGAGACAGATCTGGGCTATTATATTAGTAATATTTTGGTATTTTTTTATTTTTCTGTTATCTCTTTTATGATATAAAAAAAAGTTTATAAAAATCAGCGCATGGGTCATTTCAAAAGCCTTCGTGGGTCACTGTCTGAGCCAGGAGTGGCGCTAGTGTCTTCCCGAAGGGGGGAACCATCTGCCCTACAGGGGTGCACGGTCTACCCGACATTGTAGCACGACATGCTGTACGGGAGGAGGAGTGTAATGAAATTGGTCTCAAATTTTCGCCAGATCTTTATTTAACTACTAGTTAAATATCCCGTTGCGTGGACGGAATACAAATTTCCCCGAAGGGGGCACAGCATCCCCGACAGTGGGGCCCTGGCCTCCCGGTCCCCCCCACTGGCGACACTCCTGGTCTGACCCGCGGTCATAGGTTCGCCACCACTGATAGAGAAGATTGAAAGATAATTTAAACTAGGAGAATCATCGCTTCAATATAACGAACACTGCATTGAAAGTTTTTCTCTAGCTGCAATTGCGTAGAAGTTAGGGCCTGAAATAGATTTTCATTCCCTAACTTCGCCTGTTTTTTAACCGGAGCTTGCGAAGCTCTCATGCTTCACCCTTTTTCATTCTCATAGTTTCAACCCTTGTGAAATTAGAAAATGAAATGGCGACCGTGGGGGGTGAAACTTTTCTTTTCCTGATATCTCCCATCAAAAGAAATGTACCTTCGCCTTCTGGCTTGCCAACTGGAATTTATTAAAATTATTTTTGGAATTTTTACTTTCATTCAGAGACATTACTCCATAAATACACTTATTTGTCATTATTTTTCTCTTTGTATCTGTAAAGGGTATATCAGACGGGCAGCGTAGCGTCAGCGATTTCCGTGTGTACTAGGGTAATGCCACTCGCCCAAAGTTTTCCCATCACGTGGCAAGTCATACAAGATGCCGGAAATCGTGGACTGTCTTCAGTCGGCTAAAGGGTATCTCAGACGGCGGCGTTCCGTCAGCGATTTCCGTGTAAACTAGAGTAATTCCACCGTGACCTACAAGTTTCTCGTCACGTCAGGCATTGAGACTACCGGTCAGACAGAATTTCGGTATCGTGGAAGGCGAACTACGTCATCATCAGTCATACTCGATTGGTTCGAATTTTCGCTGATGACAAATTTCTGTCACTATCATGTACATTTTTAAGCCTATCGGATACAGTCCACGATTTCCGGCATCTTGTCTGACCGGTCACGTGACAAGGAACTTTTGATGAGTGGCATTACCCTAGTGTACATGGAAACCGCCCATGCCCGTCTGATATACCCTTTAAAAATGTACACGGTATGGACGGAAAACTGTCAGTAGCGGAAATTCAAACCAATTTGGCATGACTTTGACGGTGACATAGTTCGCCTTCCACGATGCGATACCGAGATCCTGTCTGACCGGTTGTCTCAATGCGACAGATGAAGATAAACTTTTAGAGAGTGGCATTACCCTATTGCACACGGAAAGGGTAACAATAGAAGTTGCAAAAAAACTTACTTAAAATTAAAAACTTACGAGAAACAAAAGAGTCACGAGAGTAAAGTAGTCCCAAGCCTTTAACATCAGCGGCTGTTTGAAAAGACAGCATTCCGTCATTTTTTTAAAAAATAAAACGTGTCAATATTGCTTTCTGGCTTCGACGGGCTCGAAAACTTAGTTTTTTATCTAGCAAAAAGTCAACGTTGAAGATATGATTGACATATTTAATAAGAAAAACAAAGAGATTAGCCGTGTCTTATTGACAATCTTGTGAAAAGGATGAAAGTTTTCGAGTGAAAAAATATTTTGAAATAATTTTAGTTGATTATGTAGCATTTTTTTAAATTTGAAAATACGAAAAATAGCATTTTTCACAGTATACTTCACGGATTCCTAGACTTGCCTTGGTATGGACGAGTTTTCTGTTTTGTTTATTTACATTAAAATGCCTTAACTACGTATTAGGGATGACGAATATTTGACGAACTGTTATTTTCTACGTAATATCAAAAAATCACAAATACCAGTGATGAATACTACAGGCAAAAAGGTGTGATTCAGTCATTTTTAATTAAATGTGCATAAAGTGTTTTTTTTTTATTTTAATTTCATATCTTTTAATATACTTTTGTAAGGTTTTAGTTCTATATACTGTCAACAGATGGCGCCATCAAATGCTAATCTAAAAGCTCTCACAAATGTATGAACTACCCTCCCCATACAGGGGGGGGCATCAACTCACCCACTCAGGTCGAGGGGGAGCAGTGTCTTCACCGTGAAGATCTATGACCCACAGGATTGGCTCTTTGGTCACGGTAGATCACCTTACACCACCTCCCTATTATTTTATCACAATTCGCAGTTTCCTCGTTTCCTGTTCCTCCTGATCGCAATTTTCCCCGATCGCGGTTCAATAAGTCTTTCTGTGAATCATCCTTCTTGTTGTGATATGCGTTTTTGAATGATTACGGAGCTTTTGTAATTCGAAGAGGGAAACGAATAAGTGTTCCAGCTTCCAGCCCATAGGAGCAAGGGGAGAGTTATTTTCTTCATTCCCTCCCGGTGTGACTTCAGCAGACCACACAGATAGACTTATTGTGGTTGATCGTTTTCTGAAACGCATTGCTATTTTTATTTATTTTTTTACTTAAAAGAACAGTCGGAAATTGGATTGGACAATAGCATCGTATAAAAAATTAATTGATTACTTTGGCAAACTTTATTGGTATATTAATCTGAGAATGATCGATTTTAAATCAGATTTTTATAGGCATTATAAATGTAATGCTTTTTTTTAAGTTTTATTAAATCAATATTCTGAAAATTATGTTATCCTGCAACTTGTAGCGGCCTTGAAATGTATTTCGACCGCATTCTTTCATTCATTCTTTCCTCTTAATTGCCAATTTGATACACTGATGAATGGGTTGATTAATTATTTCAATGAAACAGACGATTGAAAAAAGTAACATTCGCCGATATTTTTTCTTTTATCACACGAACTAAAAAGATGAGAATATTTTATCATAATTTTCAGAAAATTTACCGTTATTTTATTAACTTTTAAATCTGTGGTATATTTTTAATTATGAATGTTTTATTTCATTTGAATGCAACTATATTAACAACTCCTTTAAGAATATTTTGAGCATTTTATTAACTATCAAATAAATATTTCTTTGGAAATGTATCATAATAAAAACTGAAAGTCAAATACAAATTCTGACTACCATTTATGCTCTGAAAATACATTTTGGATCATTGCGATATCCGCATGTTATCGCATGTTATTCATTCATTATTAGTGAATGAATGACAACAATCAGGTGTCATTCACCAATAATGAATGTTTTCATTCATTATTGGTGAATCATAGATACATTTTCCATTTACTCATTTTATAAATTTTCGTTATAGATCTGGGGAGATACATTTTCGTTTAAATTCTGTCACTCTTAAACAGTCTTTTATTTATTTTCATAATTTGAATGAAATTCCGTCATCAAATATATAATAAAAAATGCATTACTTTAATACATACTTTTTATATAAAATATCAAATTTCTAAGGTAACGGAGTTCCACTCGATTCGAATGTACCTTACCATACAATTTTGAATAGTTATTTTAATAAAATTAATTTTAGCATGATAAGGTTTATAGGTTAGCATACCTATATATATATAAGAGCATTTTTTGAGTATTATGTTCGTTTTTGTCTACTATATGCACGCCCAGACCGTTTAATATACTGGGACCAAATTTGGCACAGTGATAGATTAGCAAAAGCAGGGGCGCTGGCAGGCATTTTTCGACTAGGGGGACGAGAAAATTTTCTCTAATTTAACTTTAAAATAACACATAATTAATTTTATATTTAGTTAAAAGTAATTAAGTATTAATTCATTCATTCATTCATTCACTCTTATAATGAATACTTATTTGGATTAATAAATATTTGTAATTTTAATGTAGTAAGAATTGTCTGACGCAATGACGAGCAATAATAGAAAATGAAAAATTAAAAACATAAATTTCAAAGACCGTTTAATTTTTTCTCTGGCCATGGTAGCTCGCAGATAGTTTTTAACTAGACTAAAACTTCTTTTGCTCGTGCATGTAGATGAGAGAGTCGTACAATCAATTTTTACTCGGCGATTGATCTCAAAAATGCCTTCGGCGAAGAAAAAAAAATATTTTTAAAATTCAACAAAACTTGCAGGTTGATTGGAGTCCTTTCACTTCATAACATTCATTCATTTTATTCAAAAACAAGAAATTAGTTCTTAAATTTTAACTCACCTGTCTTCATTTTTAAGCAGGTGTGCTTAATTTTATGTTCTTGGAGCTATTACAAGTATGAATGTATTTTTAAAAAAGCACTTTTTTACTTAATTTTAGACGCAATTTTTCTCAATACGTCATATATGAATATTTTACCAACAATTATTTTTAATTAATCATTGTTTTATTAAGACACCTTTATCCAAAGCCCTTTAAAAATTCAGAGGCTTTTGGAAATATATGTCTGTGTGAAATTACTGGCAGGAGAAAAAAATAATTAATTTGCATCCCGAATTCTTAATGTTAAATATGTTTCATAAATTTCTGGGGACACAGTGGCCTAGCGATAAGGTCTCAATTTCGGGACTGGAGGGCTCCAGGCTCGAAACCCGATTCTATTGAAGATTCGCAGTATATGTGTACGCTAAATCATTCGCAGGGGGCGAACGTCCTCCCGCTGGTGTGGTGCGGAAGTTTCGAGAGGGGTCTTACAGCTCAGATGTCGTCCTCTTCATCTGACCACGGTTCGAAGTGACGAGGTCTTTCCCTAACAAACGTAAATCTCCTTTCAATCTTTTCTAGTTGAAATAAAATCTCCAAATATAGTCTTTATTACATCATAATAGTATGGTTTGAATAAAAATTTGAGATGTTTGGAAAAAAAACACATTTATTTTAAGCTTTGAAACAATATATATTTTTAATGAACAATTAGACTGTACAGAATTTTCCCGGAGTCAGTATTGTTTGATGAAAAAGTAATTTAAAACGTTTATTATTTTATAATTATTATATTTATTTTAATTTATAAATTTAAGATTATTGAATTCAAAGCTTCTTAAATATCGCCAAAAACTAATTAACTAGTTACAATTGTAATTATAGCAATTAAAAGTATGCTTAATTTCATCGCTTCAAAAATAATGACTGACAAGTCAAAATCTATAAGTACACATATGTGAAGTGTTCTTCTAGCGCCCGGGACCCCGGTCACAGTAAAGTTTAGATAAGATAAAAAGAAAGAAAAAGTAAATAAGATATAAGAAAAAATAATTATATTTAATAGAATTTTATAAGAAAAAAAATCGGAGGCGGGTTTATGAAAAAATATGGATTCCGAGCAACGCGGGGTTATCAGAAACATAACTCAAAATTTTTCTCAAAGTCTTAATATAAGTAATTTAAATTTGCGTGTAGATTGATTATCACATTTCAAGGCAGAAAGAGAAAATCTTTCTATTTATCCTGAACGTTGTTTTGGTATATACGCATTTTTCGTCTTGGGAAATATAATTATCACAATTTCTCACAGATACGACTCACACGTTATCTCTATAATAAAACCCATTAACACCTTATACCTCCTCTCGATTCACAATTATCTTCTCATTGCTAGACCTCCCAACGACTGTGAAGTTGTTCCCACGCTTTTCCTCCGGAATTGAGAGAATTCTAAAGATGTATGTTTGGAGAAATTAGTTATTATTTTCTCTCAGAAGAAAAAATGTCCTGGCGTGCAACTGTAATTTTTTGATGTAACTTGTAAAAATGTGCTTATCATTTGCAGAATAATAAATATCATTATTTAAAGCTCTTTTTAACTTAATTGAAAAGGTAGCTTTTCTGCCATAGAAATAGCTATGAGTATTGAAAATCTTATGGAAAATTTAGAGACCAGAAAAGGCGGAAAGTCTGTAGCTATTGTTTTTAAAATAAACGACCTGATAATTTAGCCTATTTATAACCATTTGAAAATAATTTCAAAAG
>BGPR01012182.1:0-45880 GCA_013235015.1 Araneus ventricosus
CCCTTTTCTTGTGAAATATGCAGCCAGAAATTTTCAACAAGAAGTGCATTACGTTATCATACAAATGTTCATTTGAATAAAAAAAATTATGAATGTAATCAGTGTAAAAAAAAGTTCTTCCAAAAATGCAATTTAAAGTTACATGAGCGTACGCATTCGAAAGAAAAACCATTTATTTGTGAAAAGTGTCAAAAAGGATTTTCTCAAATTACTGGCCTTAATGCTCATTTATTGACTCATTCAAATAAACGGCCCTATAAGTGTATGGTCTGTCAAAAGTCATTTTCTCAGCAAGGTAATTTAAAATTGCATTTACTCATTCACACTAAAGAAAAGCCATATGTTTGTGGTAAATGTGACAAAGCATTTTCTCAGAAAGGTAATCTGAAAGTACATTTACTTACTCATACTAAAAAAAAATTACATGTATGTATTTTTTGTGAAAAGTCATATTCACAAAAAGGCAATTTGTATTCGCATCTTCGTTTACATACTGAAGAGAAGCCTTTTAGCTGTGAAGTGTGTAATAAAGCATTTTCGTTCTATTCTTCTTTAAAATGCCATTTAAAGACTCACCGTTAGAAAAAAAATTGAATTTAGTCTATGTAATGAAATACTTAGATTATAATGGAAGAAAATATTATTTTCTAGATTTTGCATTAAAGAGCTTTTGAAAATATTTTCATCATTCAAGTTTCATTCAAATCTCTGAGAATCAATAGGTAATTTTACATACCTAATTAACATTAAGGAGATAGAGTCATATCTGTGTTATTCTATAATCAATTAATTTTATTATCATTCTTTGTTCAATGATGCTATTAAAGAAATGGTAATAAGGTATATTATTTTTTACATCTGTTTGTATATTTCTGACTTTTATATTCTGTGAAAATATGAAATTCAAAGATTGCATTATTATGCTTTGTGTTGCTGTGAAACAAAGACTTTTTTTCCTGTTTTTGTCAATAGTGGTGTTTTTTTATATTCAGTGTGATAAAGTGTCTTTAGTCATTTGGCACATTTTAAAAGTGCTAATCTTCGCCAACCCCCAGAAGGTTTCAACATTTGCTATACAAATCTTGCTCGCTTTGCTGGCTACAATGAGGATACTGTACATCCTTGTAAAAATCATTTTTGTCAAGATCGACGTACTTGCTCCAACATTAAAATGCTTGCCAGAAGGGAAAAAAAAGAAAGTTTTAGGATTAAAGATGCTTTATTATTTTTTATTATGTTTTTGTAGTTGAAATAAGTTGAAATTTATAAGTTTTTAAAATTAATTTACACTCGCCCTTTTTCAAAAAATGTTATTCCAAATAATTTATTTTTTTTGCCGTTTCTAGAGAACAAATAATTTTTCAAAAAGTTAACAGGCTTTTTTTTATTTCTGAATCTCTTTTCTTCCCTACTTCAGTAACATATTTACATTTAGTAAGTGAAATCATGTGATCCATCGCATGCTGTAGATGTTGTCATATCCTATTGCCAAACACATGCTGCATTGCATAAGAGAATTATTTATATAGATGATCTGTGTTTAAATTTTGAAAATTCTGATTGATCTGCATGTTGACAAAGTTTCTATTGCCATAAAATTCTATATAATTAAGCACTGCATTCATGTTTTAGTTTTTGATATGAAATTGCTGACAATTTCTAAAATTTTTGTTATATTGCTTAAAAACTTTATATATTTATACTTATATTTTATTGATACTTAATAAATAAATTCTTGATAAAGATTGATTTAATAATATGCTACTTTATGATGCAATTTTTTAAGTATGATGTGATTGTTGTGATATATTTTAAGCTGTTTATATTTTTCATATTTTGAAGCAATAAAAATTTTAAAATTATTTTGCATTACTGTCACGTTTTCTCATTACAGAATTTTAATATACTTATTTTTATGATAAGGAGTCTACATAGCACCCCCTGCATTTTGTTAATATCTCTTAGCTCTGTTTTTACACACATTTAAATATTGCACTTGCTCTTCACCGAGTTTTTATTTTTAAGGTATGAATGGATTTCGAGTTTTATTCCAAAAATAAAATGCAGTAAAAAAAAATTAAAATCTAATAAATTTCTAAAATATAAGTTCACTGTGGGGTTTTTCAATGTGAATGCACTTACTGAAGCTCATTTAGAAGTTATATTCATTCAAACTTTCTACATTTCATTCTGAGAGGATAACACAGCATGTGGCACTAGAGATGCTGCATTTGATATTCTTTAAAAGTTTCTTTTCCTTGAAGCTACCCCCTCCAAGGCAGAGATTCTTTTTTTTACGACCTTAAATTGATCATACAGAATAATATTGTGGTTGCTGAAATTTTGCAAGCTCCTCCCTCTATCAAATAAATCATATTGAATGCAAAAAAATTTACAGTAATTTTTTAAATTATTTTTTTTTATTTGTCATTAATTATTTCTTCATTTTCCTTTATTATTTATTTTCAAATTTTATCTTGTGAAACATTTCCTGCAGTGAAAAATAGGGATGTAACGAATAGTGATTTGGTATTAAGCTGCCGAACATTCAATCTGAAATTTGGCCGAATATTGAATATTTGACCAAATTTCCGATTGAATGTTCGGCAGCCGAATACCAAATTTTTAAAAACATTTCTCTTTTGATCCTAAATGAAATATTTTTCAAATTTTAGATGAAAAAAATTAAGATTAAATGATATTGATTTTTTATTATTTGCATATTTAAAGAAATTTTAATACCTTTATGTATGTTTGTAATATTTTAAATACCTTAATTCCAATAATAAGAAATGAGAAACCCTCATCATTTTGAGATTGCTTCAAAGAAATAAGAATCATCATTGCAGAATGTGACAATGACAAACACAGAAGAATATTGAATGTATAAATTAAAATTACTAGAAGTAAATTCCTACTTTGAAGAAGAATTTCAAATAGGTAGGATAAAGTACCCACTTAATTGGTGGAAAAAAAATGCAGAAAAATTTTACAAGATTGCCAAATTTAGCAAGAAAATATCTTTCAGCACCTGCAAGCATTATATAGTGATCATTTATTTTCTGAAGCTGGTAATATATATGAAACCATAAGGAACAGACTTCTATAAATGATATGAAACATTATTAAATACTATGCAACTTAAAATTTGGGAAATGTTAGATTTTTTTATAATAAATGCAATTCTGCAAAATTATTTTTGAAATGTGTATTTAAAAGCATGCTTTAAAAAAAATTATCCTGAATATATTCGGCCGAGTATCTCCTTAGTATTCGGCAAAAAGACTGAATAGTTGCCAAATATTTGTTACATCCCTACTGAAAAAATGTTTAAAACACAATTTTTTCAGCTCTCAAAGCAGGCAGTTCCTTTCTTAGTAAAATACATTACTGGGAGAAAAGAAAGACTGATTGCAAAGTTAATGTGCATGCTCAAGCAGCAGGAACTGGACAAAGGGAATTTACAATTCTTGGAAGGGGATGAGCTTTCTGAGAAGACATCAGATAGGGAAAATTCTCTGGAGTAACCTTGGTTTTCTCCCCAGCTGTTTTGGGCTTAAGCTGAAAGCATTGAAAGATAAGATTATTCACGGATTTGGATATTCAAGGGTGATTGTGACTTCATGAAAAAATACCCGACATTTTAGCAGGAAAATTATGTGTAGGGAACAGATATGCATTCATTCATTATGGTGCAGATTCAACTTTTGCATGCAATTTTTAATATGCTTTTTTCACATAAGAAATTGATTTAATTGATTGTTTTCAATAACACACATGAAAAGAAACCATCAAAATTGATAACAAAACAATATTAAAAATTTATTAACGTTTTGTATGAATAGCATTAATGAATATATATATATATATATTTAAATTCTTATGGGACCATTCTTATGTGAGGTAGTTATTCTTAGTTATGGCCTGGCATTTTCTAAAAAAATCATTTGGATCGACTCGGCATAATCCAAAGTAAACAACAAGAATATATGAAAAAGAAATTTCCACTAAACCTAAATTTTTTTTCCTGGTTTTTCATATTTAATTATAGAAAAAATTTTCATATTACTACAAAAATAATCGCATCATGAAATGATTTTTTTAAGAAAGTGAAAATAAAAATCAGAGTTTCTGTAGTATGGATTATAATTTGTGTAGTCCGTAGTAGAAGCCGAAATTGTTTAGAAACTACGGAGAATCCGTATTAGTTCGAGTCTTCGGCACTATTAAGTTTTAAAAAATATATTTATCAGAAAATACCGGAATTCCGGTATTAAGGATGAAGAAAATACCGGATTTCCGGTATAATACCGAAACAAAATCACCCCTGGATATTGCATGCAAAACTAAATAAATGATTAAATTTATGAACTGAAAAAAGTTGAGGGTGCTGTGGCTCCACAGTCCATATACATGAGCCATCCCTGACTACATTGTACAAGTTTAATAAAGTTAAAATGTTTATTGAATTAGTTTTTATAGCATAAAGAGAAATTCAGATTTTTTTCTGTTATTTTGATTAATTTTAGTTTTTCCTTCTATATGTATTCTTTCAAAGATAGCATGTCTGCTCTTCCACTCTTTAATATACAATAATAATTGGCAATATAATAGCTGTTTTTATCAAATAGAATAGGTTTATGTTTCAACTTTAGAGCAGTAGTAAGTCGCCATGTTTCAGATACTAAGATCTCAAATATTTGAACTTCAGCTTTTATATCATTTGACTGTTCTTTTGGTATTTTCAATATCAAAAACATATGATTTAATGATAATGACAATCATGAGATTTTTTTTTCCTTATTTAAATAAACTTAAAAATAACTTCCTTGCTGAATTTACAAGTTTTACTGAGAAAAAGGTGGTTTGACTGATATAAGTAAACTCCTAATGACGTCGATACGATTCCTCATATGAAGTTCAACACATCCTGGCTGATTTCAACATTTAAATCGGATTTTCTGAACATTTTTCCATTGTAGCAAAATATTTACAAAAATAGAAAAATGGATTTAGGCAATGCTTTAATTAAACTCAATATAAAATTTTATATCTGTAACAATTATTTCAATTGGGGAGAAGATTGAGAGATTTTGGAGAGAATTGCAGTCATAGAAATAAAGTAACTTTGTTATTGTAGTCGAAAATTCCACTTTAAGATATAAGATTAGTTTGATGTTTCTACTTAAATAATCGTCCAATACGTGATGCAGGTCGCCGGCAATTCGGAAGGCAGAAAGCAAAGCAAAATGAGAATGGTAGTAACTCGTCCAAATTTTAAATAAGGAAAGCAAAAAGAGAATGATGGTAGCACGTCCAAATTTTAAATACAGTCAAAAGGGGAATTCCCTGGATCAGGGCTCATGAAACAGTGAAGATTCTCGTGACTCTAAGTTAAAGTAGAAGTGCTTATATCTTGAAATTTAAGTAGAAATAATGCATTCATATTTAAAAAGTTAAGTGGCATTTAAAAGGATTTATTTTTGAAGATGGGAAAAATTCCGATTTATTAAATATATGTCGAAGATAAATATATATTTTACTGAAATTAAATAATTATTTATGTATTAACCCTCTAAGTGTATTGTACATATTTTTCCGTTTCTCATATTAAATTCAAAAGCAGATTATTCATGTTTATATGTATAATTTCTTAAACTACCATGGATAAAGTATTCTTAAGGTTTCTGAGACTTGATTAAACACAATAAAGATCCAATTATTCACATTAAAAGTAAATTTTTAGACTTTAAAGCAAGTAGATCAAAATAGCTAACCATTCAAAGGGTTAAATACCAAAAAGAATTTCTTATTTCTGTGTGTGTAATCAAATATGGTTTTCATCATTAATGCATTAACTGGAAGTCAGCATCAAAAATTACCTTTCCTATGAGCTTTAAAGTAACTGGAAGCATTATAATAAAACTATATACTGTAGTACATCTGTCAAGAATCTAAAATTTAAAAAAGCCTACATACTTTTTCTTGCACTTTGAACTATTTGCAGGATCTTTGGTAGATTATTTTAGTGTCCTTCATTCATTAGACCCTCATCACAGCCATAAAATCACAAAACTTGCATATACAGTATTAAATGAACTGTCGGACCAGGTTAAAATTTCTATTTTAAATCTACAGACACATATTTCATCTCTACAGATTCAATTCACGTTTTCAGCTTCATCAAACACAGAATGAAAGAACTATGTGTGATGAATGCATTGAAATGGCTTCCACATCTAATATAAAAAGCAGCCTCTATAATGATTGCCTAATATACAATACGCCTAAAAAACCCAGCAATGCTCTTCTTTGCATGGATGATTTTGGTATTGTTAGACCCTTTCCAATGACAATTATGATTGCTATCATCAAATCTCTTGGACAAATGTGCAACAGTTTTAGAAATCATTTTGAGCATTTTGTGTTTGTTTGTGGAATGATAAATGTATCGAGAGTCACGAAGAAACGGTATTTAAAAGTCAAAATGTTATTAGATTATGTAGTGGTTCCAAAACAGTTCTATAATACTCCTTTTTGTACTTGAATTCATACTGTGGAACAAAGTGTTTTCTCTTTTACTATATTCTTAAAAATTAATATTTCAAAAAATTTATAGTGGGGGAGGGGCTGTCCATTCATGCAAGCAAAAATATGCAGTCATCTTTTTAAAAAATTTGGACACAAGGAAACGATTTAAATATTGCTCATTCTTGAATTACACCAGCATTACTTTTTGCAGAGGACACTGAACCAATAAAATTATTAACACTCACCCCAGTAGAAGTGTTCTTGCTTCAGCTTGTTTCAAAGGCAAAATTTTCAAAAGGCTTTTTGTGTGCGATTAAGTGGAAAATGTATTATAATAGTAATTTTGTCACAATTATGCATTCAAGAACTATCTGCAAAATATGCAGTTAGAGATACAGCTGGTTATCGAAAAATATTGCAGAAAAAATTTTAATAAAGCTCTTTTTTTTTTCAAAATTATTGCATTATAAACACTTTCCAGCAGGGAGGGCTCAATTTTGAATGTGAAAATACACACACTTAGGTAAAGCTTTGAAACTCATAAAAAGGTGGTCGTTTCCTTATTGCACCACTGCGTCAAAGGATAAGAAGAGTATAAAAAAATTACTACTCTGTATGTGAATCCACACGAAACAAGATTTATAGTGTTTTATATTTATAAGAAGGTGGAGTACAAAGCAAATGAGAATATACAAGAATGAAATCGAAACATATTATGAATTAAGTGAAAACTACATTTGGAAACACATTCTATTTCCACCACTGTTTCTCAGTTATATATAAAAAAAAAAACCCAACAAAAACTATTAGGTTATTTTAAGATTATGTGAAAGTTCCTCAAGAGTTTGTAAATTTTATTATATAATAAAAGATCTTAATTTAGAAATATATGCAGATCATTTCTGTTTTTAGACATATTTTGGTAATTATTTTTTTAGTAGATTGCAAAATTTTATGTTGCTCCTTCATATTTAAAAATTACACATATTTTGCCTTTAGCTATACTAATTCCATGGCTTCTTGAATAACACAATGGGAATATTTCTTTTAGGAAAAAATGCAACCATAGCCTTCTATCCCTTTTGTATTTAATTTACAAAATGACATTTGCAAACAAAACTTTCAGATAACATCCAAATTAAAATCTAAGAAAATAATTACTTAAAATTATAAAGCTGTCTTAATCCAAGTAATTGCTTATATATTCTATTAAAAACATTAAAAAATTGTGCAAACAACATATATTTTTATCCAGAATAAACCAGCGTAATTTCTGGGTCCTGGTCTAGAAAGTTACGTATTCTAAAATTATCTAGAAATCACCTAAGTAAGAGCAGTGAATGAATATTTATTTTGAATTCCTGTTGTAAGCCTTAATGCCATATGTAACTATTTTTCCATTCATGTGAATATAAAATTGAAAAAATCAAAACAAACACATAAAATAAAACACAATGATGTGGGGGATAAAACAGATTTTATTGCATTTACAGCAACATAACATACAGAACATAGTCTGTTCGTTCTTTCATTCATGAAAAGTTTCAGTTTTCAAAGAGAAAATAACTTTAGAATAAAAGTACTTAAAATGTCCATCATGTTTATAACCAATAAAACTGATTTCAACATTTTTGAAGTCAATGAACCATCAAGTTATGATGATCATGCTTAAAAGATTGATTAATACCAATTAAAATACCCTTTTGTTGACACAAAAGTAAAATAATTACAGTAAGTACATTTGTATGAATACAAGTGAACAAGTATGTTAATTTCATTAGAATGTGGGTGTTAAAAACAAAAAAGTTAATGGATATGCATAAACTGATGATACTTAATTGAAATCACTTGATAATTCATTTAAATGTAAATCAAAGTAAAAGAAAAAAATCTTTCCATACTACTGTTATACATAATGCTGCTTATAATATGAACACATTACTTCACACTCCTAAGATGCCAAGTCCTTTCAGCAATCAATTAAAAGTATAGGTATCTAATGAATTATTTTTCCCATTTTTTTTAAAGCATCCACTAGTTACTTTCCTTTTGGGAAAAGAAACTAAAAATACTATAACACAATAATAACCAATCTAAATTCAAACTTAAAATGACAAAGAGAATTGACATTATTACAAGAAAGAATACACAAAATACATTACATAAACCAGTTCGGCTTTAAAGCATGATGAGCAACAACTTGTTCACAATAAACATGAAATGCAAATGTTGCATCGTACACAATAAAATATCACTTGATTAATAGAAGCTGTTAATTATATCTTCAATCTCCCACCACCACTCATTACTTAACACAGAATTCAACAACTCTTTTTTTTTTATTATTCTACAAAGAGAAAACATATGGAATGTACCGATTTGTATATAACAAAACAGATATACACACACAAAATATTAGTAACTGCAAATCTAACAACTCATAGAACAGCAATTGCTGGGCAGATGCATAGTCAAATTTTTTGTTGTTTTAGGTCTCCTGGGGCAATCTATAGTGGTTGCCGTTAGACTATTACACTTGTCAGCATCTGCCAACAATCTCTAAAATAACCCTATGGCACAAGGAATCAAAATAATTAATTTCTAAATAGACTCTGAAAATTCACAGGCAACCACTGCAGAATGCCCGGCAGGAACACAGCTTTTGCTCGATTATTTTATTATTATTATTTTTTTACAACTCCAAACAGCAGTATTATTGAAATATTCACAAAAAATAAGAGAAAAGCCTTAACGGCACAAACTGTACAAATGTTCCGACTGCTAAAATAAGTACACTTATACACCCAGCCAGTAATAGACATCACAAATAAGTCTCTCGCTAAGTCCTAAGACAGTTTTAGGTGACTACAACAAGCATGCTTTAGAGATACGACACATATATGTTAGATACAGACAAAAGGAAAAAATGTTTCAAAATTCCGATATGTGTTTTCCGATTTATCATGATCTATAAATGATGTGCAAGAAGGAGAGATATTTATAGTATTGAGGGTCTGCCAAACGTTAACCTTTACTGCCTGGATGAAAAAAATAATTTATCCATAGGTCAGGGTTTGCCTTTACAGAATTAGTTAAAAAAGTGGTCCACCTTACTAAATGCACTGGGACTTTTAAGTTTGAATAATGAAATACATTGAAGAGCTATGCAGTAGATGTAATGAATCTCTTGAATACTCATCACACATCTAAAGCAATTTTGGAAATGCAATAGGCACAAAATAACCAACATATAACATGGATTTCTCGGATGTTCATTACACACCAAACAAATTTTTAAGGAAGTGTGATTGATATCAAAATGACATCAATAGTTTTAATTATAGTTATTTAATGAAATTAAAAGAAGTGAGGCATAATAATGTTTTAATAACCATGAATTAAAAAAATTCAGAATGAATAATTATCAGTGTAAACACAAACCCTGAACCATGGCAAGATGCACACATCACCATGCTGCAATCTTCTTGTGCAAACAACTACCATTCAGTAATAATAAATTCCTAGCAGCTAGGATTAAAGTGAAAAGAAATGGGTTATTAAATTGAATGGCGCAAAAAATAGGCTAAAAAATCTGGTAGTTACACTGTGCTCATTGACAATTTGTGCTGACAACAAGGTTGTGAACGGTTCTCCACACCGTAAAGGTTAGGCATTTGTGCAATCATATTCTCAGGCAAGGTTCGATATATCCAAGTTAGCATTTACGAAGCATAGAAATAGAAAAATGATAGAAACAAGGAAGGCTTCATGGAAAAACAAAGGACCGGAACTACGCATTTATAATCTTAAGAGGGAATTATCTGCAGGAACTCAAATTTACCACTCGTATGGCACTAAATATGACACTGATAAGTATATAAATTGATGCCCTAATAAAGATGATCCCTTCATTCAATGAGAAATCATATCGCAAGGAAAACTGCACTAGATAATTTACAGAAAAAAGAAGAACAACGGATTGCTCAGTGAAAACTAATCCGCTGTGAATGTTCGTGTAACGATATCCGCATACAAATTTCTAAAGTAGCTGGTGTCCTTTATTATTTTTTGAATTAATTTTTGTATTTAATTCTTCAGAGTGCTTTTTTCCCCTTTCAGGTGCGTGCCAAACAGCTATCTCCGGAATGCATGTATGTGGATACGTCGAAGGGAAATTCAGACGCTGCTCAAAAGTTGAGAGTCGAGTCGTCCCATTCCAACTCCTTGGTCTTTGCTTTGCCTGCAGTTCCTGCATCCTCCTCTTCTTCAGAGGATTCACCGTCATCACGGTAACTGCTACCGTCATCAGAGCTGTCACTGTCTTCTTCCTCGTTGAGGGGACGAGCAGCTTGCTCTTGTTCAATTTGCTGCAAGAGTACATGAGATTAAATAATGTAGAACATTTTCCTCATAATAAAACTAAAAAACTACAATCCACTTTTATACTCCAAATCTAAAGAATGAAATTTCAGAACTTTACTCACAATATCAAAGAAAGTATTTGCCTATTATTAAAAAGCAAGTTGCTGAAATCATTCTTTGAAATTTTCTTTTGAAAATGCTACTACTAAATATTTTATTTAGATTTTTTAAAAAATTAGTTACTACATAATCATTATTCAACTCATAAATCAGATCGTTATTCAACTCGTAAATCAGATGCAACTAAAAAAAGATCTCCTCCCCTACTATCTAAAAGTTAAATATTCCATATTTCTTTTTCATTACAACAGAACTATTCAAAATGATCTTAACTTACATTGAAAAATCTATATATATCAAAGATACATTACATATTTAAATCAGCATAATATTCTTGTGCTAGTGTTTCAGGCACTTATCCAATTCCTTAAAGATACAGACAAAACCAATATGAATTTATGCTAAAGTGTACACTTCTATCCTTTTATGAACCTAGATGTAAAATAAGATGATTAAAGAAAGAAAAATTCCAAGGGAATTAAAGAACTTACATCCATTGGGTTGACTATGATCGTGAGAGAGGAGTCATCCCAGGCCATCTCTTGGTCCTCATCACGAGTCTCCCGTGACCTATGATGAGCTGCACGGATTCTGATCACCCCCAAAACAATCATGAACACCAAGAAGCCAACACATACAACAATAATGATGGCTACAGCATGGCCTACAGAAAGAAAAATATATTAATTATGAAGATTGTTATTAATGGGTTTTTGTTTATGAATTTTTATCTTTAAGACTTATGATTTAGTATGATCAATATTAAAAATTTCGTATAGAAGCTTCTAAGTATTTGTGTAGTGAAGTTCAAGACACATATTTGTTTTGAGGATTAATTATAAATGTATTTTCAATTTTGTTTTGGGCTAATATCAACTTAATTTCATAAATAGCAATAAATTTTTCAAAGTTATTTACACTTATAGTTGTGAAAACTATAAAATATTTGGACAATCACTTTTATTAACATTATAAAAATCGTTGTACTTCATGGCATATTTTGTGGTTTAAAAAAAAAGCTGAGAAACGAAATAACAAAAGATAAAAGCTCTTGTTAATGGTTAATTGAAATATTTTTTTGTGAAGCAATACTATCTGATAAATCAGAGATGAAGCAATTTTAATCTACGAAATGACATGTAACACATTAGTTACTCCTATTCTACACTATTATTTCATGTCACAACCACACAGCATGTATCATCAAATTATTCCAGTCACAAAGCACAGAATTTATGCAATTGATAAATTATAATCCCTCATAAATTGCTGACTAAGATGAAACAAACAGGGCAGATATGTTTTCAATTTTATGGCTAAATTTCCAAGCAGTTATAAGATGCATAGTAAAAATAAGATTTATACTTCTAAAATTTATTTTTATTGTTTCAAGAAGTGTGAAGAACAGTGATTGAAGGACTTTTTTTGTTTGCATTATCTGTAAATATATACATAAAAAAATTAGCAACACAAATTATTTCAAAAAATTTGTAATAGATGGTTCAGCTGTTAATGAATTTTTCTGATTGTTTTCAAAAGAAATCCCATTTTAAATTAGTTTTTCATCTGTTTTTAAAAAAATTATTTGGTGCATCCCATCTTTAAATTCCTTCTCAATAAAAAACATACTTAAATGCAGAGGAAGAGAAGCCAATTTGATGAATAATTTAAAAAAAAAAAATCAATGATGGGAGATTTATGCCACTTGGAATGCACCAAGTAGCATGAATCTCCAAACGACAGAAAGTCTCTGGAAGTAACAGCTCACGAGATAAGATAATTTTTTTTGGTCAACTATATGCCTTAGTTGTTTATGCAATTCTATATCCATAGAGAGAAAAAAAGGAAACTAGAATACAGCATTTCATGAAAGGAAATGACTGCATTGGTTTAATGACAATTTTTTACCATAAAAAATCCAATTTTGTAGAATGCTGTTTTTCCGGATCCATCAATTTTGATATTAAACCACTACAGACTAAACTGAGATACGAGATTAAACTGATCTGTCAGTACAAATCATTGATTTCCTATAAAGTGGACATAATAAGCTTATGTAGGAATAAGCAGGACTTACTAGCTGATGTTTTTGCAATGGCCTCAGTGCCTCCTCCCAATTCATTGTCCATAAATTCAGCAGCACGCACTTTTGCCTCTTTGAATTCCACCTTATGGTCGTGCACTTGGGCGTGGTTGACGGGTTCCAGGGCTGGTTTGGGTTCTGCCTCGTGACCCGGTTCTGCTCTTGGGTGAATGACAGTCAGCTAGTGAGGAAAAACCAAAATTGAATATTGAAATTCTTTTTCAAAGTCAAAGGATCCATATTATTTTCAAGACAAACAGTTCTTTGGAATGTAATATTTTTGTCTCTTGAGAGAGCAAATCTTAAATTAATTTAAATGACAAATTTAAACCAGGTTTTATGTTTAAACAAGAGTTTTGTATACTAAATTGTTTCTATATATTTAAAGAACTGTAAATTCTTATCAAACATTTTGACACAACTTGTATTAGAAATTTTTTTTTATCATAACTCATGAAAATGACTAGTCCATCATCACACAGATATTCAATAGAATACAACTAAATTTAAAACAGATTAATTAAAATTGAGGACTTTATTTTCATCCAACAGTAAGAGCCATAAAATGTAGATGTGCAATCAAAGTAGTCAATAAACATCAAGAATCACAAAATTTTTGATTAAAAATATTCATATCCTATGTTTTCCTTTACTGATTAGTTATTCAAATTATTGTTAGGTTATGCAGTTTGCACTGTTAATGGCAAACAGACAAGATAATTATTTTGTTCATCATATATTATGAATCATAATATCAATGTACACAAAATCATTCTGAAGAGAGAAGCATGGAGTTGTTAGTTGGATAATTTAGATTTTAGTTTAGTTATATTTACATCCTGTTTTGTAGCAATGCCAGGGCTGTGTATTGGGATATGGGAGGCATCAGATAATCCCCCCCCCCTGCTGGTAGACTACCAGAAAAAAAAGTTCTCAATTTGTGTTCTTAAAGATATATAGATTTTGTTTAAAATATATATTACACTTCGATATTTACCAAAAGGCTGAGAAATGACAGTATCAAATATACAGTAAATTCTCGATTATCCGGCATTCAAGTATCCGGAAAGCTCAACTAACCGGAAAAATTAGAAAATGAGTTTTTCTAAAAATGTTACATTTGCGCGCCAAAATTTGCACGCGCGCATCCGCGCCGTTCCATTCACGCCGACAATTTATTTCTGGAATGCAACGTCCGCTCCGTACGGAGGGGCGTAGAAGGAAAAAAAAAAAGCAATATACAGTTGACGTACACAGTCTTGTTTATGGGAGGGGGGATTTAAAAGCAAAAGTGAGAACCAAAAAAAAAAAGTTCATCTATCGCCGAAGAACGAGACCTGAAAACGATATCGACAACGAAAAAAAAAAGGTAAAGGGACAGAATCGGTAAAAAAAAAATACTCATTGGGGGTTACTTCAGATTGGTAAGTTTCTCTCTTTTCCTTTATTTATTTACTCTCCGATACCGGCAGATGTTGATTCCGATTACGTAATATCACGTGCGGGGAAAATTGGAGGTGCGTGTATTGCGCAATAACCCTTGCGATTTTTTAAAAGATAATTAGGTTTGATATTCAGTCTGGGATTTGTTTATGATCACTTAAAAGAGTTTTATTATGCTTGCTGAGTAGAATATTTTTCAGTTTTATCGGCTACTTTTTTGTTTATATTTTTACGATCTATATATTTACGGTAAAAAATTGGCTACAGATCATACTTTTTTTTATCATCAATGTTAAATTAAAATCTTCATATTATGTTTAGTAAATGCAATATTATGGAAGATACAGAAGTATTCTTAAAAATTATATTTAATGCACATTTGAAAATGACAAAAACAAATCATTTGGCCGAAAAAATCTTAAAAAAAAAAAAAAAAAAAAAACACCCACGACCGGCGCCCCCCATTTTTCCCGTCACACTCAACTATCCGGAAATCGGCGTTTCCCGAGCATGCCGGTTAGTTAAGCTTTTACTGTAGTACAATTCTTAAAAACCTTTTCATGATTAGAATACAACAAACTATAAAATTGCTGTCACAAGAGTTTAGGTGATAATCAATCATGAAGCTGGAACATATAAACATTCTCGCATATTAACATGAAACTTCAATCTACATTTTTTTTTTGTAATGAAATTTTTTCAGAATACATAAACAGAAGTGTAAATATAAAAGTGATTTCATTGCAATAGATTTTAAATAAAACAGCACTGAAAAAACTATTACAACAAAAATCCACAGTTAAAGTTTTCAACAATAAATAAATAAATGAAACTTATATAATTACAGTTTGAATATACTCGTTGCTGACGAATCGACCATTCAGCTCAGAGCAAACCAACTTGAAGGCACGGTTAAGGTAGTAAGCAGGTTTTCTATTATAGTACACTATTTGTCTCAGGATGAGGTCGTAGTTGTGAATGGTGTCTGCCCCTGAAGAAATAAATCAAGAATTTTACATTCCATTGAAAATACAGACATGCTTCTTTAAACATGCACAAAAATCAATTTAATTTTACACATCAAGAATAAAACTAGTTTGACTGCATGTTATTGAATGTGAATTGTAATACTTGGAAGTAATAATTATTGCATTCAGCTAAATAAATTAGTTACAATTTAAGATAACAAAATTGTGTGGATAGTGTATTACAGAAATACTTGAATTATTTTTTAAACTTCAATATTATTTTAAAGATGTTTCCGAGATTTTATGATTTCTAATTATCTATAAATAAAAGTATATTTAATGACATTTTATGAAAACTAAATATATCTTTAATGAAATGAAACAAAAATGATAAACCACATTTCAGAATAAAGTATACTTCATATGCCAGAACAATAAGGGGGGGGGGAGGAGTGCATCAGCATGCTTGTGAAAATAATTTTACTCTGAAACACTCGGTTACATTCTATTATGTTAATTTAAAAATTATTTGAGAAGGAGCATATCATAGAAAACACAGAGGCTTAAAAAAAATCTATACAATTTCAGATAATTAATGACAAATATAACTATAACACATTTTGATTTTTAACTGACACTCCCACAAAGGAATAAAAAGTTTATAAAGAATACATGAAATTTCTTTTAAAATATTAAAAAATCTTGTAAATCTAAACCGAAATACAAAATGATTACATGGAAGGAAAAAGTAACAGAAAGATACATTTCAGCAGCACAGCTCAATTAAAAGAACATATTCTGTTCTCAAAATTCTATCTATAATACTGCATGGTTGATTATCCTTAATGATAATAAAGAAATATAATCCAACTAACCAAAGATGACCAATCCATCCTTGTTTTCTTTATGGTGGATTCCCAGATGAGTCATTAGGCTAATGGGTAGCTTAAAGTACTCATGATCTGGGTTGAGAGGTGGATAAACCTGGACACTGCAAGAATCCAGCTTGTGATCAAGCGAGTTGAGGCCTTCATGCATCTCCTCATCTTGACTGACCAAGACAGAGACTGAGGCAAACAGCTGTATTCCCTGCTTGAAGGCTTCATACTCACGAGCGAGGTTGGGGGTACCATTGATGGTGATACTTGGTAGTTCAGGTTGGAGGACCATGATGTAAGCTTCCACAGGTGGTACTTTCACAGTTTTGCCTTTTGCACATCTAGATGAATTATACAAGAAGAAAATATGTTATTTATTGGCGATAAGAAAAACACGACAATAAAACCAATAACTACTTTTCTACTGGACTAGTGGTATGTATCCTTTGGAATACTTGATGTTTATTTCAGATCATGCAACAAATAATTTAGTATAAATTTATGTTGCTTATGCCATTTATTGAGACAACCCACATTGATATCATCAATAAAATTAAAAAAAAAATATTTAACTAAATTTTGAATGTCTTACTACACACATAATTTTAGCATAACAATAATGAACATTTTTTGTAAAAAAAAAAAAGCAATGAAGTGTAATGAAAAGTTAAAAACAAAATTAAAAGCTATATTAAATAGTATAAAACATATTCAAAATTATAAAAAACACTATTTATCAATATGTAACTGGGAAAGTACATTTCCAAATATCTATTAATTTATGCATAAATTCGATGTTGATTGATTGAAAATGTTTGGTGTATTTTGAAAGATGCAAGGCATTAAATAACTTGTATTTTCCTTCTCATTTAGGAATGTTTTAAAACACACTGCAGAAGAAAGAAGAAAAAAAAAAGTTTTTGGTGGGGCTTTTTTTTTTGAAATCATAAATGATAATTTCAGAAGATACACATAAATAATATCATGTAAAAAAAGTTCATAATTTATATAGTTTATTACACAAAACAAGAACTAGCTTCAAAGCCAGTGTTTTAAAATAGGCTTACGTGACTGTTGTGCTGAGCTGAACACTTCTTCGGCCAGGAGTGGGAAATTCTCGAGAATTTACATATCCAACACGAGATATTAAATCTTCCAAGTTGGTTTTGCTGTTGCCTTCTACTGTCACTTCACTCAGATCTGAATTTGTCAAAAGCTCCTAAAATAAGGTATTTAACTTATAATTAAAAACAAAAGTAAGTAGATAACTTCTATAATCCAAGTCGATTAGAGGAGAAATAAGAAATTAAAAATTGAGTAAAATATCTACTTAAGACAGAATAAAAAGTGAAAAATCATGATAATTTTTTCAATATATGTTAAATAAGCAGACAAGTTGAAAACTCAAAAGGATTCTAATGAATGTTCATCTAATGCTATACAGTGAATAGGAACCATCAAATATTAATGACAAATATTGCTGTTACTATACATTTATTCATATTTTTAGCTGCACATTTATATAATAGGTACTTGCAATCTATTTTTAAGAAAGCTTTAATTAAAATTCTTCAATAATTTTGAACAACAACAAAAATATTTCATTCAAATGTGAACAATTTCTAATTCTATTCACATAACACTAATTTTTTTAAAAAATTTAGAAATAAAGTAGCAAAATAAGTAGATTGAAAATAAAAAAAATTGTCCTTACACATTAATCAAGTTTTACTGCATATTATATATACATACAGTTAAACCCCGGTATAACAAGCCCTCGGTTATAACAAATTTTTCAAATGGTCCCAACTGAACTCCTGTGACACTAATGTATTTTCAAATGAACAAAACCAACTTCAAAAGCATGGAATTCGGGTACAGCGAACCAAAATTCCCACTTTTCAAGATGATGTTTAGAAAAGCAAAGAGCGAGTGTTTTTCTCAAAGCAAAATTGAACATTTTGAATGTTACAATGACAACTTGAATACATCTGATGTGCCAAGTGATGAGGATATAGTTTCATTCCTAAAAGAAAGGAATGATTTGATTGATGATTCATCTTAAGAAATGGAAGACAGAGTTGATGCAAGTTGAGGTCCTTTAAATTCTGATGCAAAAGCAGCTGTGAACATTTTGAAAAATTTCTTTGAAACAGAAACACTAGATAAAAATGTTATCAACTTGTTTTTAATTTTTGATAAGAAAATGGATGAAATGTATTCAAAATTTAGGTGCTTTCAACAACAACAACAAAAAAAAGGCTTATTTTCAAACTTTAAAGAAATAAATGTAAATACAATTAATTTCACTCTTTAATTTTTTAAAAACAAATATTTATTTTAATTTACTATAACCCATTAATAACTGTAATTCAGTGTAATTAATTTGTTCAACATAAAAATGTGTTTACAGATTATAGCAAACTTTGTGCAGCCAATATTTGGAAAATTAGATATAGCAAACTTCTGGATCAGTATATTATATATATATATATATTTGACAATAAAAAAGTTTTTTCTTTATCATCTCCACAAAAATATGGTGGTCATATTAATTAGCTAAAATCTTCTCTCATGAGCTTGCACAAATAAGATTCAACATATTAATTCAAAATTATCCAAACAAAACAAAACTAACCATTCCAGGCTCTAAAAGATCAGCAGGAGGCACTTCCAAACCTTCTTTGCAGCGATGCAAACAGGCTAAAACTTCAGCACTTTCAGTACGACCCCTCAATACTGATAAACCAGCTAGGAAACCATGGAAATTAAAGGCCATCTTTTCATCTTTTCCTGAAAATTAAACATTTTACTTAGCTTTAAAAATATTATTTAATTAGAAATAAAAATCTAAAACTCCTTAAGAAACTCCACATAGAACCATGTAAGAAAACTACTTTCTGCAGATAGCTTTGAAGGAGGAAAAATAAAATGAAACTATCTTTGTCTGATACATAGCAAAAACTTACTATTATTTGTAGGAAAAATAACCTTCACATGAAATTCCAAGATTTTGGTTATTTTCCCAGATGCTTTAATTGATTGATTAAAGCATCTGGCATTTAACAGATTGCATTAACAGATCATTTAACAAAGCATTTAACAGATTGCAGCATTTTTGGCAATGGTTAAACATTGACAAAAGATGACATTTGATGGATTAAACTACACAATTCTACAAATATTTAATACAGATTTATGTGGGAATTGTATTTTCCCAGTCTAGCTTAATAGAGTAATTTTAATTCCTTTCTAATAATATTTTTTCACTTTCCGAACGAGCTTGTTAGAATAAATGCAAAGTCAGCAGAAATATATCAAATGATAAGATCACGCGCTATTGCCTCACAAACTACGTGACATGAACAGGAGTCTTTCGTTAAAACAAAGCGTAATGCTTTAATATGTAGGAGATGTCTTATTGAAATTAACTATACCAGAGTGAGTCTTAATGAGCTATGGGGTTTACCCTGGTAGCACAGTGGCGATGAGCAATGGCTAATATCTTTTAAATGTAATGCAAATAATTAGATTCTGGAGTAATAATTGTCTTTCAACTTACTATATAATAACACTCCTAATAATGTCTAAACCCTAATCTCTTTTGTCAAATATGTAAATACCTCATCTCTATAAATATCTTTCGCTTGTTTGTTTTAATAAATTTAATTGCTGTTAAACTGAGTTTTCCTTTTGATCCTCCCCCCCCCCCCCAGATGTGAGATTAAATTAGATCTCAGGTAAGAGATAGACAAACAACATTTCTTACAAAATTGTTGGTTCTTGCTAGGATTTCATTTCCCCTGCAACTATCAATCTCTTCTAAACTTTCGGCATTAGTTTGAAGAATTGAAATTTCATTCTTACATTAATATATATTTGAATACCAATGCATAAAACTGATATTAAATGGATTTGAAATCAGTTTATATATTATTCAACATATACAAATTCATTTCAGATATACAAACTGAATTAGACAGGAATTATTTTATAAATCAATTTATATATATACATATATATAAGAAAATTCAACATTTATTAAAATTATTTAATTAAGATTTTTGTTGAGATTAAAGAACAATTCTCTGAACTTTGATAAAACAAATACATAAGTTTGAGGTTAATATTAATAAATAATTGCTTTAATGTATAAAACTAGATTAATAACATGTTTTTTTAAAAAAATTTCTGTGCAGCAAGCAAAGAAAGAAAAATATTTTTGGGCAAAAGAATTAAATAGTTAATAAAAATAACCTTTTGTTTTCCAATAATTAACCATTTTATTGGGGAGTGAGTGTTTGAAAACTGATAAACATGCATGAGTATATAGGGTGGGGGCAAAAATGTTTCAAAGATATGTTGTGGAGCATAAATTCACTAAAGAAAATTTAACAACTTTATATTGAGTTAAGTGAATAAGGTTTTTTCTTTCATGTGACAACAAAAAAGTTTAAATCGGCTCTTCACCTTGCCAACAGGCACCCACAACAAAGGTAGTGTTGATATCTTTTGCTGGATGTAAAGGCCAATCATCAACAATGTCAGGATTATTTGTCTGGATTTTGAAAAGTTGTCCATCCACATACAAGTTGGACTAGAAAAAAGAATGACTTATCAGTATCGTAAAAATCAATACATTCAACTACAATAATAGTGAAATGAAATTAGAATACAATAAGTATTTAAAAAAAAGGAGAAATGAATAAAAGGCATAGAACATGATTACTGACCTTACAGTGCAAAGGATAAATGAAATACATGTATAGAAAACTGAGATAGCAATGAATTAAAAGGAAATGTTCATGAATGACTCAGTTAATATATTACAAACTTGTACTAATCACCGGCTTTGTTTTAGAACAGAATAGAAAAATAGCAGTATTAAATATTCTGGGATCTGATAAAGCTCTAATAACAAAAAACAATTTTCAAGAGCTTTTATCAAATTCAGGCAATATGATTTTTAAAATATTATTATATAAATTTTTAGTCGTTTATTTGTACATAAAATAAAAAACAAGACTTTGAATTAGTTTTGATATTTCAATATCTTTAAATTATTTTTACTGGCAGAAACAATTAAAAGAACCATATAGTGAAAAATGCCCCTTCCCCAAAACTTATTTTCCAGGGTAACTGGGACATCTGACTTTATAAAATTCCAGTTTTATTTTAAAGAACTACTAAATATATTTATATATTTTGTTATACTGAATAAATTTTTTGAATAATGATTGATTGCTGAAACACCAGCTTAAAAAAGAAATTTTATACTACATAGTTGATTGGCTATATTATATTCATAAACCTAAAATAATTAAATTGCCCAGAATAGTCTGCCAGACTTGATATTATATGTGTTAAAATTGCAATAAAAGGAAACTGTTGAAGAAATGTATTCTCACTTCAGGGAAGTTAACGCTGACTGCATAGTGATGCCATTGATTATCACACACTTCAGGCATCTTCCAGCGCCATTCTGCTGGTCGGAACACACTAGGACGTTCTTGGTAGAATTCTCTTCGGAGCAAAAGGATCAATCTGCAGTTCCTCACAAAAATAGAGTAGTGATGGCGGTTCATTTCTACAGATGGAAAGAGATATATTAAAGTACCATAAAGAAAAAAGTGTTAAAAAATAAACAAAAAATTATCCAACAGCATTTTTTTAACATTTATATTGCTATAAACATTATGCTCAAATTAAACTATAAAATGCTGAAATGAACAAGTTACAAGTCTTGTTAATCTGAGCTACATTGAATAGCTGATTTTTGGATTATAAGGAATTCACATCAAAAATCATACATTAACCCAGATAGCATGTACACTTGCAGCAAGTTTGATTTTTCTTGATATTAGCTGGTCATGACAAACTTGTTGCGGCAACTTTGCAGCAAACTTCCTGCAAAGTAACAAATCATAATTGACCAACCCATTTGCAAAACAAGTTTGCTGTGAAGTTATAACAAGCTTCACACCATAATTGCAAAACAAGTTTACTGCAAAGATGATACATCACACTTACAGATAATCTTTGTTTCCGTTTTAAAAAACATTCAAGTTTTAATAGCATCTCCTAGACCGTCCTTTTTATTAATTCAATAAATCAATGATAATTTGTAAAAAAACTAACTTTTTTATAAAAAAAAATGAAAAATTCTCCATCTTTTTACTAAATAAAGAACTCGCACTTTAAAGAAAACTATAACGCCTTTTTCTTAATGTTGAAATTTTAACGTTCAAAAACAAAATTAAACCTAAAAAACAGTCAATGTTTGTTTAAAAACAAGAACTTACATTTTGTCCCATTTTAAAAGTAATTACTTTTGAACCCTAATTTCATAATTTATTCTACTAGCAAAATGTAGATATTAGCGAAAATCGCTCTCTCTTTAAGTTCAAATCATGGTTCTCAACTCAAAATTTAAAAAAATTAATGAAATAACAAAAACAGTTTAAAATAAATCGCAGATGCACAATCTATCTTCTCCTCTCAGAGTCTAGCTGGCCGAACTCTGTTTTTGCTATAGTTTGCAACGAGTTTGACGCATGGTGTCTAACTCGTTTGTGTTAACTTGTATCAAGCTTGCACTCTTGCCATGTCAATCTTGTTGCAAACTTGCAGATTTGCACAGCAAGATTGCTTCAACTTTGCTGCAAACTAAAATTGCTATCTGGGAATTCATCAGATAAAAATGAATTATGCCAGTCTTTTGTAAATGAACAGTATAAAATTCATCAAGTGGACAAGTGAGTAGTATCTAGGAAAAAAATTAAATGCGTTTTTATGTTAGTACAGACATAGCAATATCCAATTCATGCCCCCCCCCCCTTCTGCCAGTGTTTCTTGTCAAAGGTTTGTACATGTTTGGTGACAACTATGAGACATTTAGAAAATTTCTCCCCAAATTCGACAACAGCTGAGGGTCTAGAACAGAGCTTCCTAAACTTTTTCCAATCACAACTTCAAAATCAGAAAATAAATAAGAACAGGAAGCCTTAGATAATAATAAATTTTAAGAATCGCTCTAAAGCACTTACTCAGCAAAATTTTAATAAAAGTTGTCAAATTCAAGATTATTTTATCAATTAATTTAGTTCATAAATATTAAAGAATTTGAATGAAGAAAAAACACATTACAGGTTTCAAAGTCATAATATTGTTCTAAGCAACCTCACAGTTTAAGGAATTTCTTAATCTCGAGAGTAAAGTTACAGAATTTTATGAGCAAATACTATAAGTGTCTTGGCTTATGATACCACAATTTTAAGGCAGAAATCCCTGAATATAACATAATGTGTGCAATATACAGTGTGAATCTCAAGAGCCCTGCTGTTTCATTTTCAAAATTAAGATTTTCATATGGCAAAATTACATCGATTTATTTATATTGTGCTAACAGTTGTGAAGTATTTGCCCAACTATGATTTTGAATTTTATGGATTGTGCAGTTTATGTACTTTTCTTTAAAAATTCATATCTTAAGTTGTTATTTTTGAATATAGACGAAAATAACCTTAAAAAGTATGGAATTTAATGAACAAACTCATTTGTTCTAAAAATAAGTAAAATTGTACGGAATTGGGGAGCTAAAATTTAGTATTCATGTGAAAGAAATATGGCAGCAGTAACCATGGATTGGCCATGTAAATTTTTACTGTCTAGTAATAATCAGATTTGACTAAGCAATCCAAAAAGGCATTCAACTAAGTAATTTATTATTACAATAAAACTCCTCTAAGTTGCCATCCCCCCCTCAATGGTCATTTTTGCATGGAATTTTTTGGCCCATGGACATAATGTTAAAAAACCCTTAGGAATGGCCACTTCAACCCCTTCTGAGCTACTGGGATAGTGAGTTGGTTACCCATTCAACTTCAGTGAAATCAATTCCTTTCGTCTCTCTGACCATGGAGCTTTTACAAAGAGTAAAGGGTTGACAAAGAAGAACAAAAAATACATATACTAAAAAACAACACAGGAAATCACATCAAAATTAAAAATTCTCTCCTCAATTTGAAGAGAAAAGTGAACTTCAGCTTCTACCGGGGTGGGCCACTCAAGAGGCCATGTCTACTAAACACAAAGCAAGAAGCCGTTTTAACCACAAGCATAGCATTTTGAACTCTGAACAATGTCTAAAAAAATTTGTCAATATAAACCAGAATGTAAAAGTTTTGAGCCAGCAAGATAGGAGATCGGCGAGAAAGTTAGCTGAAGCTTTTGATCTCTCAGAAGAATGCAAATAAGCAAAATCATCTTCTTTCAGTGTAAACAGGAAACCCCTTTAGAGCAGCCGCTTCTCCTTGGAACAGAGGGTAGCTGCTGTAGTGAAGTTTCACTGTATTATCAAGACCTACAGTGTGAATTACTTACTATGATCATCTGCATTACAGATGATGTGTTCCTTCATGTGAGTGTCATTGTGGTCGGGATAGGGTTCATGTTTCATCCAGAAGGCAACAGTGAAGTTGTCAGTCAAGTTGTGGTTCAGGGTGGATTCCGGGATGACCACGGCATTAGATGTCCCATCAAACTCGTAGATCTGGTCGCTTTCGTGACCATCATCGGTGGGCAAGCCTCTTGTCCATTCTGCACCAATACCTGGACTGGGTAGCAGGTCAACACTATCAGAGCTGGCACCTGTAAGAAAGAGAAAATATTTCTTTTATTCAATGAGTTAATTCACCAAAATGAGTTTTGAATAGTTAATGTTAATAGCAACAAAGTGGATATTTGATTTTAAAAGAATTGTAGAGAAGAAACCAACATTTTTTGACATGAATCATAGACATTTATCACTTAACTGTGTGAAATTCAAAAATCACTTTAAATTATAGCAAAAAGTTAAGCAAATTACCCAACTTTTTTTTTTTTCCCTCTTTCAAAAAATTCTATAGGGTATTTAGATTAGATGTAAAATTATTTATTTATAGGCCATCTCTTGAGTTTCAACTCAACTTTTTAATACACTACGGCAATTTTTTGCATTACAATTCTCTCAACATTTTCAATATCTTTTAATGAGGTTGTCTAAAAAGCATAGCACAAGGCTGGACAAACACTCTGTTAGTCCGTGCTCCAGCACGGAGTAAAAAAAAAATTGAGGGATGCAAAATTGCCAAAACGAAATGAGAAAAAAAACCGCAACGGAGTTACCGAATTAATTAGAAAATTTTCTGAAAAAATTCTAGGAAACAATAAAACAATCTTAATTGTATGTACTAATGTCCACAAAACTTTCAAGGAACTACTCTAGTAATCTATATATATACTTACCAATCTTTTTTTAGGAATTTGAGATAAGATAATCACTTTAATACCATCCTTGTCGGTGCTGGGAAATGGAATCCGAAATAGATGCAGATAAAAATTTTAAATCAATACCCAGACATCGAATCCGTCAGCAATAAAGACAATTTCATTATGAAAATCAGGATGAGCCCATAATCGATGTACAGGAAAAATACAAAATTGAATTCTTTTACCACTTGGTTGACACTGCAATCATTTCTTTAGAACAAAGATTTTCACAGCTGCAACATTACAACGGTTACTTCTGTTTTTATTTTATATCATATATATGAACTAAAAGATGCTGGTTCTTCTGTAATTTTGGCCAATTGAAAAGATTTGGACACCATTTTAACAGATGGAGAATCATCGGGTATAAACATCCCTGGAACTTTGTGATGAGATATCAGTGGCATGCTCTATATAGGGGAGAAAGAAGAAGAAGAAGAAGAAGAAGAAGAAAAAAAAAAAAAAAACTTTGGAAGTTTTGAGTTTTGAAATTGATAAAAATTTAATTTTGCTCCAAACTTGAGCATTGCTCTAAGAATTTTACTAACTCTCCCAATAAGTGTTTTATCCGGGAAGCGTAGTTTTTCCAAACAAAAAATAATCAAGAACTATTTGTGAACAACAGCATCTCAAATAAGATTGTTAGACCTCACTATATTAGGAATTGAATATTAACTGAGTAACAGTTTAGATGTTTCTGAATTAATTAGAGAATTCTCTGAACTAAAAGTTCATAAAAAAAATTCGTCTGAATTATACTTCTGCTGTTTTTTTTAAATTGAATTATTTTAAGCGAAAAGTTATTATAAGCATTTGTGTCAATTACTGAGTTTCACTCTTGTATTTTGGATGTTCGCTAAAAGAATGGTAAAAAGACCATATACCTCTTTTTTTTAGAAAAAAGATATATGGAAGCATTAATTTTCCAGGCACGATTTTTTACTTTTGCACGGAGTGGTTCAAAGGCTTAATCCAAGCCTGCAGAGCAACAACTACTTCCACATAGTTGCCTATGTGAGGTTTGTGAGAAATGGGCATAAAAATTCCTAGGGTCATCATCCATGTTTTAAGTTGTCCATTAATTGTCTTAGCTAATCCAAGTATTCCATTTAATAAGGCTTTAAAACAATAATGAATTTTTTTCAGCTGTTGTATTCCTACATCTATCACAAACAATAGTTTTTGGCTCACTTCTAAATAATGGATCACAGATATTAATGAGATAGCATATTTGAACAGTTTAATGGAAACTGCAAAATAAATGCAAAAGCGAAAATGTGCAAAGTAACAAAGTGAAATCTATAAAAGTGAAAAATAAATCAGTGCAAGAAATTCTAGTATCTTGATGTAATCACACTAATTACGCCTTTAGAAATACCATAGAACCATAACATGAACCAACCCTCTGATCAACAAACAAGCACTTGATCCCAATTTCATTTCATTCTAATTGTTACTATTATGGTTCTTAATGATGGGAATCTTTCAACAGCTTTTCATATATAAGTGCAAGCTAGAAGTTATGTAATTTTTGAAGGCATTATTGTATTCACATCAAAACTTACAATAAAAAAGTGATTACCGAATGCACTCAATGTAAAAATAAATTTCCATGTCGATGAAAAATGTAGAAAAGGGGAGGGGGGGGGGAGTGAACTAAAATTTAGCATACATTAACTGCAACATTTTAATTTTTATGATGTCCTTTTACTGTTAGAGAGCAAGTTTACATACATAATGTTTTAAAATTAGCAATAGATTCAAATCAGTATAATTTGTCTCGATTTTGCGGTGAAAATAAGGCCAAATATAGGGCTTTCTTAAAACTGACGTAAGTGACTGAAACCTTGTGGCTAACGCTAAACGAGTCTCAATGAGACAGATCGCAAAAGAGAACTACATGGCAAACAAAACCTGAAACTCGTTTACACTTTTATTTAACTTGTTCCATGTTGTGAAGATGGAACATTGTAATTAAATTTTCATTTACTTTCCGATGCTTTGAGTTTCGAAATTTCACACATGTGTGTGTTCTCGATGACAATTCACTATTTTGATATTTCCCGAGCTTAATTACTTGTTAATAAAATTAAATTTTGATTTTGGATGAGTAGTGCCACCTGCTAGCTAATTTAAAAAACGATTTCAACATTTCTTAATATTTATAATAATGAATCATGAATTCAAGACTAAAAAGTAGAAAATGATTAAAATAAATGAAAAATCTTTTTAGTACAACGATAAAATTGTGTTTTAAAACACTTTTTATTTATTTATTTATTCTTTTTGGGGGGTTTAAAAGAAATTAAGTTTGGAATTTGTTTTGCTCCTGTTTTTATACTGTTCAGTAACAACTGATGCAATAAAAGTTCAAATAGATCTCTTCCCTGGAAAATAAAACATACATATTTCAAAAAAAAAAAAAAAAAAAAAAAAAAAATGCATATTTAAAAGGCTCTAAACGCTTGAAAGCAATCTACAAAGCTTAGTACATCTTTTCTAGTTTATTGATTAAACAATCAACCAGACCCTTCGCCCATGTAACTAAATATTTCGTCTAATTTTGGAAGTAAAATAATATGGACACTGCAAACACAATCAATACGGACCTGAAAACAAAATTTCTGTGGGCTTTACTTATATTGCGTTTTTACGAACAAAATCGAGGCACGCAACAAATTTGTCTTTGATTTGCTTTGTTTCAACCAAAAAAATATTACTGAATTCATGTTTGCGTTTCATCTGAGATTAGAAAACTTATTCGCGAACGAACATTCTCTTTAATCAACATTGAACAAAAGAATTCGAAAGCACAGAACTTTAATTCCAAAAATTTCGTAAGAATCGATCGGGCCCATACGGGCAGGTGTGCGCTCTCTCCCCCGCTGTCCGTCAGTAACAGGGCTTGAAGGTCAAATCATCTACCTGCCTAGCAACGGAAAACATCACTCGCATCTGGAAAAGTCGATAATTTTTTTTTCTCCTTCTTTCTAATTTTTATTTATTTTCCAGAAGACGTGTTACAGTTGCCGGTAAAAAAAAAAAAAAAAAAAAAAGCGGCGAATCCTTTTTTACGGTGCAGCGAAGAAGCGGACGAGATCAATAGTGCCGCTACAGGTAAGTATCGAAGGTTATTTCCCCCATCAATCTTGCGCCGATGGTTTAATTAAGCAAGCAGCAGTTGCAAGAATCGATGGGGGCCAATACCAATTTCGTATTGCCAAACACAGGAAAGTAGAAAGGATTTCGTTTCCATCAATTGTAATCCAATAAAACACTCTTTTATCTGGATTACCTTCTTTTTTTACCCCGTTTTCCGGCCCTTTTTTTTTTTTTTGAGATCACCAAGCCTACATCTATGACAGATATAAAACATATAAATCACGAATTATATATAAAATATTAATATATTTAGCACGCTTTATTTATTATAATGCAGCACACTTTTATTTAGAACTTCGCACGAAAGGCGAGGGAAAATATTTGTCTTGAGGAGGGGAAAAAAAAAAAAAAAAAAACCCAACTTAATGCTAATTTTATTATCCCTAGACACCATGTTTGATAAGAACGTTTGATAAGAATTAAAGCAAAATAAAAACTCTGTGGAAACGACAGTAGCAGGCGCAAAATTCCGGTGCGAGAAATGTCGCACGTTAAGCGAGTCATATTTTAAATTTTATTTTGTTCGTTATGCGGTTCCAACCTCCTCATTCTTAAGGCGCCATTTATATGCGCGCAGCTTCTGGTACACTCTCGGCTTGCTTTGGCGGAAACAAAAGTAGAGAAACCCAAAACCGACATGCAAAGCCGAATCGGCCGTCATGCGGCCCCGTTGATTCGTCAGAGGAATCTATACCTTCTAATCACAAAGATGAAACGCTGACAATTCGCAGTCGCCAATATAGTGTTAAGTTTTCTAAATCAGCCTTGTTTGAAAGCCATTACAATATCAATAAAACATTCTAAATTTAGTAAAATTAAGGTTGCCAAGTTTATTTAATCTTACCATCACATACAGTGGAATTTGGCTCATTCAAATGTTTGTCATTCGAATTCCTATGAAATTCGAATTTATTTTGGCTAATTCGAAGTTAAAGTAAAAGTTAAAATGTTTTTATTTCTGAATTGTTTTCCCATACGTCTGTATCTTGTATCCTCAGTAATCATAAGTGAATGATTTTTTTTAAGGCCCTTAAATTCACTCGAAGAACTTTACGGCTGTACAAAGATTTCAATCATAAAAGTATAAAAGATTTCTCACCTTTTTTTTCTCTTTAAAAAAAGGTGAGAAAACGTTAAATGTGAATTGTGCTGTTTACTTTGAAGTTTTATTGTACAGTTGCATTTAAAGTGTTGTATACTGTTTATTTATTAAAATTACTTTATTTATTAAAACTGTGAAATATTAAAAATAAATCTTAACTGCCATTTTTGATCTTAAATTCATCGTTGTTTCTTGCTGTATACATTTTTCGACCCAGTTTTTCTTAATTCGAATTTTTATTGCAGCTCATGTCAGCTTCCAATTGCGATTCCACTGTATTTTCCTACTTTTTTTTAAATGTCACACACATTTTTGAAAAATTTACTTCTACGAAGGAGTTACTAAACAAACATCAGCATTTCATCCATTACAAATACCTGCTTTCCAATGCTCCATTACCACACGACTCGACTCATTTCAATTCAAAACGAAAGAAAACGAACAGCTCCCCTTCCGATTAAACAAACCTTAATGTTTGCGCAGCAGGCACTCCAACAATAAAACCCACCATTTCCAAATTCTAATGTGCATACCCCACTTCCGCCCCAGGTAACCGGAAGTGGAGGGAATGCACCGAAACAACACAGGGGCCGCTTTAACAAGATTAACTAATTGAGACAGTGCACAGCAGTACCACCGCACACTCCGGTAATTGATCTTCTTATCGCAACCGGCAGTGCATTCATCAAAACAAAACACAGTGCAAGTTTATCAAGCGACGACAACCAGAGCAGAGGGACAGGGGTTTGTTTGAAAATTGCGCCATGCTGGGAAAGGTATCTTTTGGATGCTTAATGCACAGCAAATGAGAGTCAAAGGAGGTTTTGTTGTCAGCAGGCGACAGATTTATTAATCACTATTTTATGATGGAATTCTTTTCGATAATGGGAGCATCAATCTAAATAATTTACAAGTAGAGAAATCAATAGTGTGTTTTGACAGTTCGATGCCTGTGTACTAAACTATACTAGAAAAACCGAGCAACAAGAGTAAAATTCTTACAAAAATTGTGTGTGATGGTTAGGGATAAACAAGTCAAAAGGATCAAGGTTTCCGAAAACATTTTATCGTAAGGAAATACTGCGACATCATTCATTTAAAGCCACTGATGTCCAGAAAATGCGACAGCACCAAATAAAAATGAACCAGCTTTCAGAGTCAAATTTTTAGAACAAAAATTTTCTTCCGCGTTGAAATCAAAACAGAACATTTTTTTAAAAAAAAATTAATACTCGACATTATGGGATGTACGAACGAATCGAGCAACAACTACCGTAATAATAAATTGATTTAGTTTCCAACCGATTCTAGCCCCAATTCTTAATCTTAATCAGTTTGTGACTGATTACACTTGTAAAAAAGATACGAGGTTAGTATAGCATTTTAAAACTGCGCAATATTCGGAAGTGTTTTTTCGTATAAACTATGCATAAAAAATCGCTGAATATTTGCACATGCCACGAAGGTAGCTAATAGACTTAATTAATTTCATATTTAAAGTCTTTGTATTTCAGTTTAAATACAATAAAAGGCTTTTCTTTAAAAGAAATTTTGTAACAAGCTTTTCATTACACATTATTAAAAAAGCATCTACATCATCTTAGGTATAAAAATAAACATGCGTCTCTTCAAGCTGTTTCGACAAGATGTATCGTATCGGTTTTCTAATATTCCTAATTAACAACTACGTACGGGTGTTAATTCTGTAGATTCTTTCTTATTTTTGTAAAGATGTTGACCCACCCAACATTTCCTGTACGAAAACTAAATTTCTTGACTATGCAATTCTTTCTCTCCCTTTTTAGATGTAACTAGCAGTACGCGCACGGCGTAGCCCTCGTTTAAAAAGATATCTGTTTTCAATCATATCTGTTAAAATCTTTCAATGAGCACCTGAATCAATATCTAAACAAAGTCAATATGTTTACTTTTGAAGATTCAGCCAAACTCTATCAGATGCGGATGAAAAAAAAAGCATAAAAATTGGGGAAACAGCAAGAAAATCCAAAGCATCAAAAGATGAAACAGGCGACTGCTCACATGATGTATGTGAAGAGCCCCTCCGGGCGGTCCATCATGCGCCCCATCCCCCAGTAGTACTTGACCGCCCCCTCATCCATTCTTTCCTTTATCCATCATACAAAAAAAATCTCCGCCCTCAACTTCGATGAGACCACCAATTCGGTCTTTTATTATTTTCCAACACATCAAAAGACCACACGCGAACCAGAAAAAAAAGGTTCTTAGAGGAAATATTGTCTTATTAGGTATACCACCACACCCTATAAGGCGCATTTTTTCACCAAAAGAATTTAGCATAAATTTCACAGGCACTATACTTATTAAAATATAGTTTTCACCAAAAAATATTTTAGACGACTAAAAGAAAAAAAAAAGCTCCTCATAATAAAAATGAGCTTATTTTTTTGAAGTTAAAACGATTCTATTTTATTAATAGAAAGTATTCAGTGAAATGTTGAAAAGAACGGGGGAGGTAGAGAATCACTATATAATAGGCAGATGAACAGTAAAATTCAAGCGTTTTAGTCAAAAAGTTCTTATAGTGACAGGTGTTTCCCCTGCCATATAAAAAGGCTGAGAACCTAAGAACAACAGAGCAAACGGGAGGACTTTTTAGGTGCTGAAGCGGTCGGTTGCTTGCGTAATAACCGTTTTTTGGAGTCTGCTATAACTGTGAGTTATACAGTCAAACCCCGTTATAACGAACCCTCAACGGACCGACTCAGAAGTTCGTTTTAACTGAGGTTCGCTGCATCCGTATTTGCAAAAAAAATGCTCTAATATGCTAAGATACTACTTCTATAATAAATTTTGTAATAACATAATATTTTTATTAGTAATTAGGGACAAACCAAGTATTAAATAATATACTCAATAATAAACAAACTAAACATTTACCTTTTTCACTTATTTGCTAATCCACTACATTGAAAAAAGACGTTATTTTTGGTCGAAAAGTTTTCAATTTTATATACAACTCGACAATTTTTTTATCCACTATTTTAAACAGGTCCACAACATGTTCGTCGATGTTTTCTGTGGCAAAAAAATTGTTCAAAACGTTTTTGCATCTGCAATTGAAGGTCATGGTTCGTCTTGTTCTTCCTCCATATCTGAAGACGAATCTACAATAGAGTTGTTTTTTTCATTTTCTGATGCCACGATATCTTCCTCACTCACTTCTCCAGTTGTAATAACATCATCGTCACAACATTTGAGATGTTCGATTTCATTTTGCGAAAAACATTCACTCCATGCTTTTCTGCTCCGATAGAAAAAGCTTTTCGCTTGCCAACGTTAGCCATGATCGCTGCAAAGTTCACAGAATGATAAGCTAAGCAATTAAACAAAAATGGCAGAGAAAACACGTGATTGCTCCTGGGTTGTCTGACCAGAAAGACCCCCCTCCCTGGTTGACAGAACGCCGCCCCATGTCCCCGTGTCTGATACCATTACAGTACCCGTACCGGTTGGATGGACATGGGAATCCCTGGTTGACAGGTGTCCACCGGGGGGAGACGGGGAGATAGAAACTCTAAAGAGCCTTGCCTGTTGTTCCTTTGTCCCACTTATGGCGTTAGCAGCGACTCTAACAAAGGTACAATAGGCGAGGAATGTGGTCTCTGAACCAGAGTATTTCATGCAAAAGGAAAGATACACTATATGCCCAAAAGTATCCGGACACTTGCAGATTTTCACATTTTTTAGAATTTCTCCAGAATGGTTTAACTGACTGCCTTTAAACTTCGGACATGTACAGAATAGACAATAACTCACATTTCACATTGAAGATTCGGTCCTGAGGGCAATTAGGGGACCGTCTACAAACTGATGAAGACAAAAACGTGTTTGGCCCACCCCGCTTCACAAAATACTGATAACAAGATGAAACTTTCAGAAATAGTAATGTATAATGTGCATAATATTTACAGGAATTGTCGTAAACTCAGTACAAATATTTGGGAAGATATAAAGGTTTTCTTAAAAAATCTCAAATTTTCCCACCTGTTTTTTGCTTATAACATGCAGAGTTTTCTGTTATATTATACGATACTTACAGAAAAGATGACAATATATTAGCGAAGCATTTTGTAAAAATTTGGAAAAGAATGTTTGAATATTACAGGAATTATGAGCATGTTTAGTAAATAATGTTTTACTGCGCATGCGCGAAACATAGTGTAATTTTTCTTTCACAACTTTAAAGCCAGATATATAGCGCAACTTATATAAAAATATTCAGTTCAATATCATTAGTATTCAGAAAGATATTGGCATTACAACGAGCGGAATTTTAGCTCCTGTCGAAGATTAGCTAAAAGATGAGGGGTTCTACACAAATTGATATTTTTTAAACTTATATCTTTAAATAGTTATATTGAATTGTATAGTGGTTAGAATTTGCTGAATGCCAAATGACAACGGTAGCAACAAACTTATAACTTTTACTTTTTTCACCAAACTCAAGCCAAAATTTTTGCTTAATGCACCAGTTCTTCAGCTACGATCCAACAGCGCGTCATATGTTTCCCTAATTTGATATCCGATTGGAATAATATGTAGTATCAATACGGTATTCCCACCTCTTTGACTTGAGGGTTAAATTGGGCATATGTTTCTTCAAGACCGTTCAACGATGAGGTGAGGATGCAAAGAAGTTGTATATTTGCTGTAAAATATCGATGAATTTCACAGCTTCAAGACAGGAATGTGCAGCATCATTAAGAACCAAGCTCAAGGAATGGGTAGTGGATGGAACATAAAACATCCCAGGTTTGAAGTTCAGTATTCTGCTTTAGACACCAGAGTTTTTTGCCCTCATATTCGCCCCACTATCATAGCTTTGGCCACGCATATTTTTTGGTGGAATTTTCATATCATTTAGCTGTACTAAAAGAGTTTCCGTTAAAACATCAGCGGTTGAATCCCAAGAAGTGCCCCATTATGCAAGGTTCTTCAAAGAAAGATCCAAAAGTATAAACCAGTTCTGTTTTGGGATTGAAAGATTTCGGACAATTTTTAGGACTGTCAATCAAGGTTACCCTTAATACAACAATTCTCCACGAGGCGCCAAGAAGCTGCTTAACATACTTTACCGCGACACTCCCTTTGGTGAATGATGCGAGGTTTCAGTAAGCCTTACATGTCTTAATGGTATTATTCAGGATAAGAGAAGGCAGCACCAATACGAAAGGGAAATGATTTGCCGTTTATTCGGAGCTCTCACGTCTATTAAATCATGTTTTTCTTCACACTCCCGCTTTGGCGCCACGGGCAGTTGCCCGGGCCTCGGGCCGCTTCTGATTAAAAGTAGAAGAGGCAGAAAAAAAAAATCGTTAGCGACGACCAATTCTACAGCCAAGTTTGGCTCTTTTTACTTTCTTATTACCACATCAAATACCAATTTGTCTTGCTCAGTGTGTAAATGGCCGTAAGGGCCATGGCCCTTTATCTTTCTTCCCTACCTTTTGGGCAGCATCCTTGTAGTTTGGGGAAATTTAGTTAATATGGAAGTTCATAAATCACGTTTTCCCAATGCGATTTTGCTGGCTAAAATCAAGATCCTGAACTAAACTATGGGTAATTTGATAAATGACAAAGAAATATCAGTCATAATTACCAATTCATAACGTTAAAAGAGAGCAGTGGCGAATCCAGGGGAGGGGCTATCGGGCTGCCGCCCCCCCCCCCAGAGCTAAAACAAAATTCTTGATTTTATTTAAAATCACTACAACTGTTTGTTTTTAATTTTCATTTTTAAAAAAATTACTAAAATCATTACAACATTGCTTTCTGGCTTGACAGGCTCGAAAATTTTCCTACTTTTCTAGTCATTCCACTGGTACTTGTAGCGTTGACGCGGGCGAAAACATTTTTTGGCTAGTTATTTCATTGTATTTTTTATTAAATTATCGAAAGTAATATAGTGTTCTTTATGATTCTTATTGTCAGGTGAGGAAAGTCTGTAAAGTTATAGTGTTTTGGTTTACATAAGCCACGAGATTTGACATTCGTCACTACGATACAAAATTTTTTTGACCTCAGCCCCTCCGAGACCCGAATCCTGGATTCGCCACTGAAAGAGAGTAATTTACTGTCCTCTTCTCTTAACGGAATTTTGGTCTCGGAACATTTACTTACGTTTTGTCAACCAGATATAATTATTTTCAGCAGCCAAACTGCCAAGTTTCCCTAATTTCTGACACAATTTCGGAATTATTTATGTAAAAATCTTTCAATTCTGGGGACATATTCTTCACAAATTATTCCACAATAAAATTGTTATTTGCCGAGATTCCGAATTAAACCAAAAGACGAATCTGAATAAAGGAACCAAAATCATTCCAAATTCCTCTACTTATATATATCGAACTTCATAGCCTCCTCCTCTTTAATGCAATCATTTTTGCTTCAGAGCATTTATCGGCGGTTTCGCCAACCAGATAAAATGAGTCATCCTCAGCAGCCAAATCGATGAGCGCGACATCGATGTATAATAACTTCTTCCCTCCTACATCACCAGATCGATTTCCGATTTGAGGGAAGTCTCTAAAATATGAGCACAATCTCCCCTCTCTTTTTACCCCAATGCTTTCAATTATTACTAGCCTTAAGGGACAGCCTTCTTTTTTCAAATTTTATTGCCATACATTATTGCCTAATGTCTTTATCGCACACACACATACATAAAAAGACGAATTAGCTCATCAAAGATTAATCAAATTTGTATAATAACTCCATTAGAGGAAAGAAAGCTTATTATCTGCTGCCAGGACTTTCATGCGTGTGACCTTCGGGCTGATATGCAACCAGGGTACAAATCATTAATCACTTAATCTCAATGTTTCGTCTGGTAATTATGCGGACTGCAAATCTAATTCTTCAAGCTTGTGATATTAACATAATGATCGGAACAGAACAGTCTTTTTGTGAATACAAATTTTTACAAAGATAACATAATTCTTTTCTATTGGAAAAAGTATGAAGTAAAACAATGTAATCTATTATTTGCGAATTTTTGTAAAACTACATTCACTTTTTTTGTGAATACGAAAATGATGCGTAACAGAAATTATCGTAATAATCACTGAACGCCTGCAACTTAGGGTACGTGGTAATTTATACCTTAAAATGGATTTCCCCAATTTCTTTTGTTTACAGTCTTTGAAATTATTAATTGAAAATTTCATAAAATAACAACGGCTACTTATGAACACCTGAAGACGCATGACTCCCCAACTAGCCAAGAGCAATATTTGTTTACATAAATTTTTTAAGATATAATTTACAAAATACATTAACATTTAAAAATCCAATGCACCTTTTTTGTCTGCACGAAGTCAAAAAGATTTTATAGAAATAATTAATCAACAATTCCAATTTACTGCATGCAGTTCCAATACCTAAACTATGTTTGAAAAGTTATGATAAAGAGTTGCTATTGAGGATAAATGCGAAAAATAAAGATCGAAAATACAATATAGGATATACTTAACCCTCCGTCGGGCGCAACTGGCCTGACAGAAACAGATCGGACGTTTTCGTTCCCCCCTTGACTTCGGGCTGCCCCCTCTAGTAGTCTCCTTTCTTTACCTGATATTTGGACCCTCCCCCCCCATTCAATCGACTTGCCCGATACGGGGAGCGCAGATATCGCTATACTGGTCTCACAGGCACTTTTTTTTTTTGTAACACGGATGTTTATTTTACTCATTTCATGACTTTATGACGTAAAATTTCGTTGCTTAACAAGCAACAGCACCTATCTCAATTTTTTGAAATTTCATATTGAATAAAGATGAATAAAAAGCAATTTTAATTTGATACTATTTTGGATAAGTTTAACTGAAGCACTGTAAACCTTTTGTTATTATTTATGATTACCACATTGGAACTTACACACTTCGAGACTCCAACATTCCATTAGCCGACTCCATATTGGGAAGCGTAGGAAGCCATCATATGGTGAAAAACATCCACAACAAAATCAACTCTAGTTGGATAAAAATAGATGATATAATGCTGATGGCATGTGCAATAGGAATAGAAATGCCATAATTGAAAAATTCATATAGATGGGAGGGGGCGTTGCAGATTCTCTCCACCCATCTACCATACGAAAAATCAATGAGCCGAAAACAATACCCACACGACACACGTCAAAACAAACAAATCAAATAAACTCCAATGAATTCTGCACAATGAAAAAAAATCCCGCCCACGTCGATGAAAGAAAGCTGCAAAGGCTTTTATATTTATAACCCGGCGTTTGTCGGGTGATAAAGTTCGGAATCGGTTCTATTTTCCCTTGCAAATACGCCGAGAAGCCGTGCTCGCGAATAAAAGAGACCCCGTTGCGAAATTCGGGTGGAAGGGGATCGTCTGCAATCTCTTCGGAATTTTTGGTCCGTGATGAATGGCAACGGCCAGCGCGAAGAACAAAAGCGGAATATAAATCAGACGATTTTTCCCGTTCGAGAAACGAGAAGTTCAGTGAACTGTTTCTCAAAATATTAGAACGCAGAACGGTAAATAGTGACTGGTGTCAGGGGGTTGGGTGTGGAACGCTATAAAAAGAAAAGAAGTAAGATTTGTCAGACAAATGTTCACGAGTATTACTAATAAAAAGACAGATGCGCAGAATTTTAAAAACTAAACTTTTCCTGACAGATGGTTTCGAAAAACTAATAAGGTTAAAAGAATTCGTTAATTCAGACATGTAGATAAATGTTCCGAGCTCATCAATGATGATAATGTATAAATTAGGACGTCTATTCTAAAAACACTAGAAATGATTGTGAGGATTTCTAATGACACGAAATAAATTATTCATTTTATTAGATTGATATATGATTAAATGTTACAGATTTTTGAAACTAACCCTATTTTGAAAGGGAAAACAATGAAATGTGATCTAATCGAGTTTACTTACCAAAAGTCTATTATTTATTGGTAATGCTAATGAACACCAAAATGCACCAGAGGCAGAAAATTTTGTAATTATATAAATGACAGTTGCAACTATAATGAATTTGAATTCCGCTGGCGTCAAATTTTGTTTCCAAAAATCCTACTTTGACTATTACTAACATTCTCTTCTAAATAATTAAAAGGCTACTGCCAACAAAAACACGCAATTACCCCACCAAACAATTTTGTTAAATTCATTAACATATCCATGTTCAAGAAACCCGATCAATCCACAGCGAATATGCGGGCAAATTCATAACAAATGTCGTAACTGATGAAAAAGTTAGAAATTGAAATGCGCGAAAAGAAATCTTGAAGTTACTCGTTTTTTTATACTTTTATAACGCAAACAAAATAAAATTATTTATTAAAATATGCAATGAACCAATCAATTATAAAAGAATTAATAAACCAGCGGAAGTGTTCTCCCCCATATGCTTCTACAATATGGCGTTTTGTGTTCAGTTTCATCATACTAGTGTAGAGACAGCATTTTGGGACTTCTTCCTTTGAACGACTGGTTCCAAAATTGACACAGATCTACAATTTTCGAGTGAAGACCACATAATAAGTTTCATTAGTCTAGTTCTTTCCGTTTTGAGTTATAGTATTCAGACAGACGCAATTTCAAAACTGGTTTTTCAGACCCAGGGATGTTTAAAAGTTGGGGATTTATCAAAAATCTCGAAGTCGAATCTTTTAACGATTACAATACTTTTCCTTTGTATATTTAGCATATGAGAAAGTAAAAAATTGAACCCAGTAACACTAGCAGCGCATACTTCGGATGCATATATCACACTCGACAAAATCCTGTTTACGACAGAGCAAATCGAAGGGCAGTCACTAGCTGAACAACGTTCCAGCATCGAACACTGCCCAATCGCAGTTCTGAAGAAAAGAACATCGTTGTCAGTAGCGGCTGAAAATAACGGCCTCTAATCACTTCCCATCAGTTCTCGTGACAGCACCCACGACATCACTGCCGGGCCCTCGGATGGACTAACTTTATGAAAGCCATCAACTCTCGGGCATCAGGGTCAACGCAGATGCGTGATCGGACACCATAAATAAAGGGACTGCAGGACAACATAAAAAAAAAAAAGATCTGCTCGGTGGTTACACACACTCATCGCCCAACGTAATTAGGAGGATGCCTAACTCGGTTTCTAACGTCTAATGCTCCTGCAGTACCTGTTAGCAAAAGTTAGCGGAGAAGAAATATTCAAGTGAATAAATGGGGATAATAACTGAAAAGGGAAGATATAAAGAGCAGAGTGGATATCTTTCTTAGAAAAAAGCGTATGGTTGGGCAAAGAATAATATTTGGAATAGTTCAAGGATCAAGATTTGGGAAAATGAAAGAAACTTTTACTGTTACGGAATAATTCTTTCGGGGACTTATTCTTGACCTGACCTTCTTTCCTTTAACAGCATATGACTTTAGAAAGAAATGTTTGCCGTATATCAATAGAATATAATTTGAAATGCAACTGAATTTATACAACAAGTTTTAACGATATTTCAGAAGTGGAATTCTCTAAATTCCAATATGTGTATGTTAGTTATACTTTTGAACTGTTTTCAAATTCCTTATCCCCTGTATGTTAAAACGCTTAATGCTTTTTCGTTGCATATTTTATCAATGGATCGCCAGCAGACTATCATGGATTCTTTTTAATCCACTTTCCCACTAAATGACAAACAAATGCCTTTTTGGGCGGAAGAAAATTTTGTTTGAAAATTAAGAAAACTGGCCAAACAGGCATTATTTTTAATAGGTTGATGTTAATATTACAAATCGCGTTTTGAAATCTGTACACTTAAAAAAAAAAAGCATTTATAAGTAGCAACAGAAATAATTTATACATATCACAAAAAACATAAACAGTATATATATAAAAGTACTTTTAGTATTTCTTTGATTTGATATTTCGATTTGACTAAAACGATAATAAAAATGGATGATTTGAAAAATTTTAACGAAAGAATCAAGCTACATTTCAAAAACTGTAATCCACAGCCTCGATTTCCGAATCTGCGAGTCTTCGGTAATCAAAAGGAGAGGTGCAAGGATTTAATAAAAAGCTGCAGAACAAAATTTATGGTGTTCGGATACGTAATTTCAGAGAGAAGAATATTATAAAATACCATATTTTCTCCTAAATGCATAGGTAACGATATTCATTTAAGCATGCCAATGCTGCTGAGCCACGGTTCTGCAATGCTTTTTTTTAAGCTAGTAAAATTCAAGTTAAGTCGTATTTATATTCCGAGACACCTATGTCGTAAAACTATCATTATCTTCACACCATTAAATTCAAAAATGCTGCAATTTACCAAAAGGTCATCTCTATAATAAATGGTAGCTAAACTTGATTAAAATAACTTTCCATTACTACTCAGTAAGCCGTTAACCACGACAAATTAAACCAGTTTAGCGCCAGCCCATTCCATTTATATCTGCAAGTTCATCCACCTTGAGGAAATGGCGCATACTGCGCCAAATGATGACGCCAATTTTACAGCTAACCAATTCTTTTCGCAGAAAGTCCACTTCTACGTTAACAACTACAGTTTTCCGTGCAAACTCTTTTCCCAAAACTTCAAAGCGATCCGCAAGAGCCCAATAATCAACCTAACGTCAATCCAGGCCTTTTTGGAAAAATAAAATCGTATTTTTGCAAGAGCAACCAGAAAATCTCGATCAAAGTGCATTAGTTTCGAAGCTTATTAGGTGGTTGAAAATTGGTGGATAACAGTCTTTCCGGTAGGCTTAATTCGAATTTTGAAAATCTTTTGCCTAAAAATGTCTGGCGCGCGCTATTTTGGAAATTACACTTTTAGGGAAGAAGAAGGTGTTTTCTTTCCATAAAATCTCAGCCCCTTTTCGCCCCCCCTTCAGAAAGTTTGAAGAAAATACCGTAATGGCGTTATCTACTCTCTTCTGGAAATTTATTAAATTACTAGCCGAGCGGGAATAGCATTTTAATTAAAGGCAAACTTTCCAAGTCGGTAAAAATGTTGGAGAAAGATAAATTTCAAAGGAGAAAGCCGGGGAAGATTTTAAAGAAAACCTGCTCAAAGTTATTATTACTATTTTGGAAGAATGGGCGGATTCAAAAACGGAAGAATTAAATATGACAAAACAATTTTAGAAGAAGAATAAATGAAGAGATTGTGCCTAATAATGCTTTCGGTGTTACTTTTTCAGGAAAGATTTAAGTCATTTTCATCGCATTTTTGGTAAGTGAACATATTTTTGAAGCCAAGCACAGAACAGACTATTTGCTTCCATTCAGGCTATAAGTAAACGTAGCGTAAATAACAGATTTAGAGAATTATCCTCATTTTACACATAAAAAAAAAGTACGTTCGTTTTTTACTCAAAACTCACTGAGCCCTCAATATAGCTTTTGTTTACTAATATCTCAAAAAGGAACCAAACATTTAACGGATTAATAATCAAATTTTAGTTTTGCTAAAAATAACTTTTTGTGACTATAATAATTATTGAAGCTGGAAAGTTTTCTATTGGTGAGAAGCGACATAAAATGAATTTATGGTACTGTTCAGCACCGGAATGGGGTGTCAGGCAATGAGTCATACGAGCGCATTTCCGGAGTTCTTTGCTAGATCACGCTCAGTAAAATGTAAACATCACCCTTCCACATTCTTCACCTTCCCCCTATTTTGACGAAAATAACTCCGCCCGGCGCAGGCGCAAAAGCTCGGAGTGTTTTCAAATCCGTTACTAAACAATAACTGGAATTGCTTCTTTAATTCCAAGAAAATCCATTTCGTTTTACCACAATTACTTAGTAACCTAGCGAAGTTCAAATTCGAAGATACTGTTTTACTGATGAATTTATAATACCAATGGGAACTTTACAGTAAAGGAAATACCACACCGTGGTTTAAGCGACTGCAAGCAAACTGCAGCAGTTCTCCTTCCCGTCTATGAGGCGCATGGATACTGGGCCGTTTCCTTTCTTTTTGTTAATCAGAACCCTCTTACTATGCCACGGTTTGATCGGAACCTTAAGTCCTAAACATCCTGACTTCCTTTAGACGTTTTGTGGTGCTTCTCAGAGATGAGAAGGGAGGAAAATAATAGAATTCATCATAATTTTTCCTTCGTCATATTTCCTAGATTTACACGGAGGCGGCATCTTCACGTATTGAAGCAAGAGGCGACTATTGCCTATTAGATCGACTTCCAGAAAAGGTTTCCATTTTCGAGTAGAATTCAGGTTTATAATTTCGTAGTACAAATCATGTGACAAATAGAAGATGGCATTCTAAATTCTAGCCATAATTTGATGAAATTATGGTTCTAGTTAGAAAGGTCTCCCACACCAAATGCAATAAGAAATAAAAGCAATTTTTTTTGAAATTCAATTGTTAAAAAAATTCAGATTCATAATTACGATTTTAATATTGAATTAACGGTTTGCTCTATATTTCTTTTCATTTCCTGACATACATCTGACTCTTTGACAAATGCACAAAATGCTCCTTAAAATTGCGTAAATATTTTAGTTTAGTTTCTCGCATCACAGCCTTGATTAAATATGCATATCTAGATGACAAGAAAAAAGCTGCAGTATAAAGTACTGCATTAAAGTCTTACTAGCTCTCAAAATTCATCCATTAAAGGGGAAAAAAAGGCCCAAGCTATAGAAAACTGTGATTCAAGCTTTATCGTAACATAATTCAAATGCGTTTAATATGTTTTTCAAGGTGAAAAAAAGTCCACTTACCACACAATTTCCTTTGTGATTCTACGGAGTAGGTGTCTCGATCGCATCCTTTACCGATGTGTCTGGTGGCCAGGGTGACTTTGGTGGCCACTCTCTCCAACTTGCAGGGTACGTCGCACAACTCCAGGCGAGCCTCAGGGAACAGGGGTCTCCTGCCAGAACCAGGAGTGTACTCGATGCGTTCCCGAACCCCTAACGGAGAAGAAGTACATTTAAGAAATAATGGCTTGATTTTCGAAAGATATATGGGATTTTACGCTAACGGAGGAGTTTTTAATCTATACACGAAAGTCAGTCTTGGTGGTTGCTACATCAAAATATTTTACACCTTCAATGTATTCTTTTAAACTTGTTTTGCAATTTTTACTTCATTACAGAAATTGGACTTAGTTACATATAAATGGGAGAGGCGCATAAATAATAACTCTCCTGGGAAACTCCATGAGCAAAAAAAGACCGGTTATTATGTCAAATAAAGCGACTGGTGAGCTCCCTCCCTTTCTTCCAGTGAATTAAGATCGGTATACGAGTATAATTGACAGAATTTGGAAATTTATTACTATACATGTAATACTCGACGAATGCAAAATTTCAGAAAATCAGGAAGGGAAGGTTCCAACATTTTTCTGATGGATATTGATAGTCAATTCGGATTTTATCAATTGTTTGGTGCAATATTAACAATATTGGCTCATTTGTCATTACACTCTAAAAAAACCAATCAATGAATCGTAACATGTATGAACAGTGTAATGAATGAAACAGAATTATAAGGAATAGCAATTTCACTACTACTCGATAAATTGTTACTGGTTCACAGCAAAATTCAAATTTTCGCAACAAATAAACGAAACGAACGAAAGAACTCTTGTTTTGGGAGGAGGTACAAGAGACCTCGGGAATCCAAACATCTTTTTTTTTTTTTTTTTAAAATTCTGAAATTTTTTTCACGCGATCTTTTAATCTGAAAAATGAAGGAAAAATAACAATTACGAATCAGAAACAAAGCTAATGTTTATTCCTATCTTATCAGAAGTATTCGAATTGGTCTTTAAGAATGAATGCAGCACCCTAATTAGTAGAAACGAACTTGGACATCTTTTTTTAAACCTTTATTTGCAACTGTAACGTGAGAATCGCTGCGTTCTCTTTCCGTACGCCTTCACAGAACACCCACAGTCAATACTGTCTTCTACTGCATTTGGTGTATCAAGAGTATTTTACCGAATTTTCCGGATAATCCGAATTCCCCGGAATCCGAACAAAGGTCAGCCCCAATTAGTTCGGATTCCCGGGGTACTTACTGTATGTCAATTTCAACTCACATGATATACATCAAGTGTGTAGCGTTGGATTCCATTACAGCACAGTGTCAGACAATGTCATAAGGACAGGTAATGTTGACTACGTGACATTACCTGAATTAACTCCATTATATTACTTGTTATTGATAAAATGGGTTTAAAATATAACAATGAAATGAGACACAGCCTTACCTTTCCATCCAATCCTACAGACCCTGTTGACTTTGATGTTGACTGTGGCGGGCTTGGAGCGTTTCATGCCGCAGTCGTAAGCCACGACGGTCAGAATGTGGTTGGGGGCATTCTCCCATGACAAGGGTTCTGTGTTCTTGATTCGACCTGGAACAACAAGAAGTCTGAGTCAAGAGATGAAGGTTGTACAAAACTTAAAAGCTACTTCCTTTTCCGAGGAGCACTCTGCAATATTGCTATGATATTTTAAGTAATATTGCAGAATATCTTTATGATACTATGATGGCTAAGCTTTTGTTTAAGTAATTGTTAATTGAAATGGTTACATTGAAGAAAGTTCACACGTGAAGTAAAATAAACGCAAACACATGACTAAAATAATTTTTGAATGAATTAATTGAAAGAGCCTTCTCAGGCCTCTGAGATTCACAAACATAAAGAAAATGGAGCCACTTTCGTTATGTCGGTGACTATATAAAATGATAACGAGCTAGATGGATGAAATTAACTATGTAGTCTATATGCCAAAACTGCAGATCAATATTAAATTATGAGATACTTTCGTATTCGGAGAGAGGTACTTTTCCAAAATACACAACCGATTTTCTGCAGTGTATTATGAGACAATGTTTCATAGAAAAGTGAAAGTTATATGAAGAGAGTCACAAGGTT